>JAJEJO010002996.1:45967-118156 GCA_020662805.1 Glaucomys volans
TCTCTCTCTCTCTCTCTCTCTCTCTCTCTCTCTCTCTCTCTCTCTCTCTTTTTGGTAACATCTGGTGCTCCCCCCCTTGTCCCGGCAGTCCCTGTCTGTACGCTGTCCTCATGAAGCAAGCCCCGTGAGCCCCAGTAATTGAGTCTGACGGGCTCCAACACCGGGGACTGAGCCACAGTCCCAATTTCAGTGTCAAGTCCCTTCACAGCCAACCAACCTGGGAACCCAGGCCCCGCCAGCCTCTCACAGGCAGCCTGGGACTAGGCAGGGCCCTAGGCTCGGCTCTGAACTTGGGTCTCCACCCCCAGACCTGGACCCAGCTCACTGCCTCTAAGGGAGTTGGGAGGAAAAGAAACCAGAGAAGGGGAGAAAAAAAAAAAAGAAAAAAGAAAAAGAAACCCTCTCCTTCTCCTCCAACTTCCAGCCTTAAAAATAAAACTCCCCAGGCGACAGCAGGTCCACCCTGTCAACTCCCAGGCTGGGATTCCTCTCCCACCCAAGGCTGCAGGCACCCAGCTCTGGGTGCCACCTGGAGGAAAGGTCGCCCCCAGCATTCAGGCAGCACAGTCTCCCTGGACCCCAAACCACCCTGCTTCTGTCAAAGCTGGTGGGCCACGGCAGCGCGGGGCCTGGACCTCAGGCTCAGGCCCTGCACCGACACCCCAAAGACTGTGGTTTCATTTCCGCTGGCGGGCGGATACCGGGCTGGGCCTGTTGGGTGTGTGTGTATGTGGGTGTGCGTTGCAGGGTGCATGTGTGTCCCTTCTTAGAACTGTATCGATAATAAAAGAGGAGAAAGAACCACTCAGGCAGCCCTGAGAAGAGGCAGGCGAGAAGGCACCCAGTCCTCGGGAGCCTCTCCTCTGCCCTGTGGACACCTGATTCATACTTAACCCCAACTCGGCACCCCTCGGAGGACCAGGCCTCTGCCTGGCAGGGAGAGGTCCAACTTCCACCAGCGAGGAGAAAGCCCCAGGAGAGAGAAGCCACAAATAAAAGCAGCCCTTCAAATCCCCAAGCCCCACAGAACAGTCCCTCCTACAGTCACATCCAGCAAAGTTAGGCCTTAAAAAATAAGGCAAAAGATACAGTGAGAGGTGCTTTCATGAAAGTTCCCCAAGTGTCAGGCAGCCCTGCAAAATATTACAGCTCTCTATATACCATGAGCAAATAAAGTAGAGCAATTGCAACAACGTTTGACTCATTAAAAGGAAAAATGAATGGATACAGCAGGCGACTGGCTCAAGTGCAGCGATCACAGGGCTGCCCAGGCTTCCGAGATGCTCAGCCCTAAAGTGTAGGAACAAATATATATTTCCACGGGCACATGCACGTGCGCACATGTACACACAGAGTTAGATTTTCTTTTACAACAAAACCACATTTTATTTACAAGGCTGGGCCTCCTCCCAGCTGGTAAACGCATTTAGAAGCAATGAAATCAGGCTTCACAAACAATAACGGGCATCGCTGTTAAGTGGAGGGGGAGCCCTGGATCCCAAGACAAACCTCCCCATGTTGCAGCTCTGCTGGGAAGGAATTCGGGGCAGATGGCAGAAATGGAGAGACGTGGTTAACACTGGCCCAGCCAAGCAGCCACTAGGGCTCAGCAAGGCCTTACCTGGAGGGTCTTTACCCCCATGCAGGGCTCCAGAGCCCCGCCCGCCCAGGTCCATCTCTACAACCACCCCTGTACCTGGCCCACGGGGAATTCCAGCCATGAGGTCGTCACCTGCTGTCCCGGGAGGACAAGGCATGTGCACAGCTGCAGATACGTGGTCACACCACACACACCACACACACACACACACACACACACGCACGCACGCACACATATACACACACAGGTGCACGTTCACATACACAGCAATGGGTTCTTGTTCCCCTTCACTCTGTGTCAATTCAAATCCAAATCTCTATCTTTAATGGCCGAACCACAGTTCAGAAGAAATACATGCAGAATTATTGTTTTGGGGATGGGGGTGGGAGGGGAGAAATGCGCCAGGCTCTTAAAACCATGAGCCACCAACGTCACAGCCGCCATCATGATGCCTACTTGTGTTTACAAGAGATGTTCAGCATCCATCGCCCGAGCTCTGCACCGGGGAGACTTTGCACCTGCTTCCTACGAAGTCGCAGCCTCTGCTAGCAAGCCCTTGCTTACCAGTAATCTGCAAAGGGATCTTTTTATTCTCCTCACTGTGAACGTTCGGGGAGGGACTGAGGCTCCAGGCGACACTGAAACGCCACCAAGGCGTGCACGCGACAGAGCACAACACTTTCTAAGCTGCCATCAATTTTTAATTTATTGGATCCAAGGGAAAATAACAACCAGGGGAGGGGCACGGAGTGGGGTGCATGGGAGAGAGCAGGAATCAATTCTTGGTGGAAAAAATAATCTATGACCAGATGATGCTTAAAGGCAGGACAAGAGATTTCATGAAGTTCTCCCAGCTGAGGGGATGATGCAGCCAGAAGATGCCCAGATGGAGTCAGAGCGAGGCATGTTGGGAAGGATGTCCCCTTGGACTACACAGGGTTAGGACATAAGGAGGGAAGGCCAGAGGGCACGGCCAGCAGGGTCTAAAGCAAGGAGCATCACACGGAGGAGCCCTCCAGGCCCTGACCATGCTCAGCAGACCAGCAGAGGCCAACCT
This sequence comes from Glaucomys volans, assembly GCA_020662805.1. Classification (NCBI taxonomy): domain Eukaryota; kingdom Metazoa; phylum Chordata; class Mammalia; order Rodentia; family Sciuridae; genus Glaucomys; species Glaucomys volans. The sequence continues at coordinate 48,625 of JAJEJO010002996.1, forward strand.
GTTCCAGATGTCACTGCCCTGCACCTTCCTGAGACCCTCCAAAGACCACATCCTTGGAGGCACGGCTGCACAACAAGGCCACCACCCCGTCCGCTCCAAGCCAACCACAGCACATGGCTTGAAGCAAAATCTTCACCATTCTGACATCTAGGAAGAAGATAGTGAGCAGGCAGCCAGTGAAAAACACGGTCACCAACTTGGGTCTGGGTTCCCCCTCTGGGAGGATGACCAGGATCCCGCTGATCTGGACAGCAGGAAAAGGTAGGGGCCAGGCCCCGGTTCCAGGAAAGTGGCAATTCCTGATCAGTGAAGAGGTTCTGGCTATAGGGAGAAAGAACCTCACTCACAGTTCATAGATTTGAGTGGGACATTAAATAGAGCAGGGGGCAAACCCATGTGGACAGACAGTCCTGCAAAACTTCAGCCTAGTTTTGGAAAATTTGGACAGAGTAAGAACAGTTCCCTGCAAAGTACCCAGGGGCGCTCCACAAGCTGAGCCCAGCCTCCTCCCTCCCCCACTGCACTTATTCGTCCAGAACCCCAAAAACTGAGCTCAGGAATCTGGGTCTCATCAACACTCAAGCAGAAAAAGAAACAAACCAATAAGAAAGTAACATCCAGCGTATTCACAAATCTTACTAAAAGGCTACAAATGAAAGGCTGAATCTCGACACACTGAGGAATGAAAGGTCCTATGTTTTAAGTAAAATGCTGCCTTAAAGGGGGGGTGAAAAAAACCACACCCCATTCTGGAACACCTTCTTAACACGTTCTTCCATAAAACTGCAAGTGCCTTAAATCTTCAGAGCCACATGGGGCTCATCACGATGTGACACAAAAGCATTCTTTGTGGTCAAATGAAGAGATTTGTTTTATTTAGCGTTATGCTTTTTCAGAGATGCCAGAAGTAAAAAGGACTTCCATAGGGTGCCCTGGACCACGAGGCTCGGCTGGAAGAATTCAGACTCTCAGAGCCCGACAGCAAGATTACAAGGGCAGGAGCTGCTTGCCACATCTCGTTTCCAAGGTAGAAATTTCAACATGACCCCATTTAAAAAAAAAAATTCTGAACAGTGCATCCATTTGTGGCACATGTTAATCACAATAACATTGGCATTCAACTTTCCTGAGTCAGCCCTGAATGTTACAAGGCTCATTAGAATGTTTCACAAATGTATTTGTATTTCAGCAGTTCAGTGGAAGGGGGTCATAAAAAAGTTATGGAAAAACAGAGGATTATTTTTCCCCTCTTTTTACTTTGAAGTTACTTAATTTTGTGTGGTCTGGGATTTCACTGCAGTAAAATAGCTCGGCTGGCTAATTCAACACCCAGGCAAATTATCAGCTGCCACAGAGAAGGAAAAAAGAATGGATTTCTTGAATTTCAGCAACTACACAGAACACTTGCATATGTCAAAATGCCGGGCCAAAGTTCCCACGAATCTAGCACCGTTCACCCAAGGGTAATTGAGTGTCCCTTTGGCCAGTAAGAGCAAGGCCACTCTGCTCAGCCTCCTCAGCAGCTCATGAAGAGGACACAAGAAGGGAGTCCCTGTGCTTTCCCGCGCCTCCAAACAGCCTGCTCTGGGGCTTCGCACACGCGTCCTGGGAAAACCCACTCACTGCTCCAGGGAGGCGGCGAGCGAACGGTCGTTCTCCAGGAGCAGGGAGGAAAAATGTGAACGGCTCTCCCAAACATGGGCTCCCTGGGGCTGGAAGGCAGGTTTGCGGGATCGGGGAGCAGGGAGCAGGGAGACAGAACACACAAGACCCCGATGGGATCATGTGGGTAAATAAACAGTACTGCAAAGTGACAAAGCCAGCTCCGCAGCTGGATGACACTGACGCTCATCCCTGGGACAGTCCCCTTGCCCCCAGCATTCTTCCGCGCCCCCTTCCCATTCAAACATACATAAGTGTGCCTACAACTAGCTCCATCTTCAGAGAGGGTATCGGGAACTGGGCTGTACAATGCCGCACAGGGCATGGTCCCCAGAGAGTACTTATTTTCCCCTTGTCCTCCCAGATGTGACACCAGAAGCCCAGGTCCTTAGAGAGTTTCAGCTACACGTGAGGCCAACCAGGCAGCCAGAGGGTCCTCCCTTCAGCCCCTGGAGATAGAGTCCCCAAGGACAAGACCCTGACCCCAGCCCTCCCTCCCCCTTATTGTTCTGTTACGCACTGTCATGCCTGTGGTCAGTGTTCAGCCACAGCCTGCAGAGCTCCCCAGGTTCCCAGGCAAAGGACTGGGGATTTCTAAACTGAATTCTCTTAACTGTCTTCTGCAGGCCACTGCTGGGCCACAGACTGCGAGGTGACCGTGGTTCTTCCTCCCTAAGTTGTCCAGTGAGCTTGCTGTCACTACATGCTTACGACCGGCTCCATTTGAACATTAACTGAAGTAGAGAAATCATCAGATAAATGGCTGGCCCTCTTCCTCCAGCCGATGACAGCGCTCGGCTTTCGTCTGACCTAATTTATCTCTCTTTCAGGTTAGAATAAAGCACTCTTTCCTGTCGCAGGGCAACCTCTTCTGCTCACATACTGAACTCAAGCATCAGACTCAGGCTGACTGTACTGTCTGCAGATTTGTCCAGACGGTAAAGACCCAGAAATCCCATGACCAAAGCACACATATTCCCCAGCACGAAATGACAGGTCTGGGGGAACGGTCTCATTACATGCCATCCACAAAGGGCACTGCCTGGGGTGAAAGGTCTCCAGCACGGGCCCTGGCAAGCACATGCTCCTTCCAAACAAAGTTCAGCACGTTATTTGAGCTGGCATCTGGTATCTTTGGGGAATAGTGCTGTTTCCTTTAGCAGAGTGGGAGCGTTACCTAATAAACGGACCTGAGAACCCAAGTGTCATACAATCTGAGCTGAAAGGATTTCCATTCATCAAGCTGCTTTAGGTACATGACTCCCCAGAGCAGCAGTTCTCTGTGTTCCCAGGTCTGTGACATGCAACGCAGAAAGGGACAAGGGACGGTATGCCTGACTCAAAGTGATGAACCCTCTTCCCAGAAGCCCGGCTGGATCACAAATGCCTTAACAACAGAGTGGAATTCTCAGAATGTCCAGACCACAGACAAATCAGGGAAAAGCCACTCATTCCAAACTAACAATTTTAATTGTTAAACAGGAAGAAAGAAAGAAAGAAGGAAGAAAGAAAGAAAGAAAGAAAGAAAGAAAGAAAGAAAGAAAAGAAAAAGGAAATTAAAGAAAGAGGAAAATGCCTCCATCTGCCAAGTAAAGGCTTGTAAATCAATGGCGATGGCTTGAAAATAGATTTCTCAAACTTATATTCTCATTTTGTCCTGCACGAATCTCTACAGGAAAATCAATATTACAACTTCACACTTAAGACATTTTGCAGCAACGTAAACTGCCGGCTGCTGATGGAAGCCGGTTCCTAGCCGGTGTAGCAGGGGCGCCACCAGCCATGACACGGGCACCGAGCTCCCCCTAGCTGCCGAGCGGCGCTAGGCAAAGCTCTGCGTTTCAGGCTTGCCATGAACCAAAAGCCAATTCCACGGAAAGTTTATTTTGCAAAGTATTTTATCACAACAAACAACAGAGAATGCAAAGCAATCGAGATAGGAGATGCAGAGGGCGAAGGTAAGGCATGGTTCCGGCCATGTGGCCCGAACACAGAGCCAGGAGTTCCTTCTGATAAGGCCCTGGAAACTGTCATGCTCATTCCTCAGTCGGAAGCGGGGATCCACAATCCGACTGTTTACATGTTTCACTTCCCCTGAGACATCATTCTCCTTACTGTCAAATGCACCAAATTGGCTCTCCCTTCGATCAAGGAAAACCCCCTGGGTCCTGTACAGTGGTCACCAATGTGACCCTAACCTTCTGATCCCAGCCCCCCTGGATGCTTCTCAGGCCCGCTTCACAGACACGGCTGCGTTTGCCCTAGAACTAGAGAAATGATTTCTTTTCTGGTACAAAATATTCTGAAGGCCAGGCAGAAATCACCAACATTAAGGCTCAGTCAAAGAGCAACACACACCCCCGCCAAAAAAAGAAATATGCCTATGTACAAAATCTTCAGGTAGGAAAAAAAATACCCTTTAAAAATATTAGTTGTTAAAATATGCTCACGGCTGTTTCCTCTCAGGTGTGAATTACAAATGAATAAAACCAGCCTGGCATAACACCTTGGATGAGCACGTTCTTATTCTCCCGTGGAATGGAAGCAGCTGACATATCACACTTCTAATGATATGGGGTTCCCTTCTGTGCAGAAGGGAGACAAACTTCACTGCCACCACCCAACTACCAAAAAAGAAAAAAAAAAACGGAATAAAAGGAGGGCCCAAGTCTCATGAAATTGATCAGAGGCCCAGTTTTGAAAGATAAGTGGACCACTGTAGATACACCATCCCCTGGGGAGTTAGGGTAATTGTGAGCACAGCCACCTTCAAAACACACAGTTAGAGCAAAAGCTAATTTAAAAGGCAACCATGGAATTAACACAGTTAGCCTAACTTCCCCGTCAAATCCTGGGTCTCTATTTGTTTTGCAAAATCATGAATTCATACAGAAAATTATTGATCTTCCGAGGAAACCTGTTGGTGGGTTGCTGAAAATTCACCTTAATTGGGGTTACATAATTTACCATGGACATCTTAGTTAATTCTGCTTCTTCAGACAGCCTCAAGCCCTGCAAGGACCTGAGTGCATCTGCCTTCACCCTGGCCTGTCTAGCACAGCCGGCCCTGGGTCCCTGGGCTGCCTGGTCAGCCGCTGGCCCCTTCCCTCCCCTTCCACTGTTGTTACTGTGTTGTTCTGCGTTCGTTTTTATTAATAGCTGTGACTGCCCTCCAGTTTTAAAAGCTACATCCATCGGGGTCAAACATTTTGAAACAAACCAGAAGCCCAGGTTTTCACTTCCAGCTGCCTCCCTTGCTCTCTCTTCTACCTTGCTCCTCTTCCCACCAGCCCTGTCTGGAAATTGAACTAACTCATTATGGAGACCCTCTCCCTACCCCGACCAAGAACACGGAGGCTATTTGCCTGTTCTTCTGGTCTCCCAGGCCATCAGTTATCCTAAGTTGCATCATCCCTAAAGAACCTCAGACTGCTGCCCCACAGGCCCAAGGGCTGCCGCCCAACTGATCAGGAGGCGCCACGTTTTAGGTGGGTTCTTTCACATTTAAAAATCTCCCAATGTGAACACCAAGTGGGATTTGGGGTGGCACCTGCTTTGCTAGCCTGGGCTCCAGAGCACCCTAAGTCCAGGGCTTCTGTACAGTCTAGAGAAAGGCAAGTCCTCAGGCCATGCAGCCTCAACTGCATCTGATTCCTGCCTTTCCCCTGCTTGCTCCCACCTCCCGGGTGACACAGGACAGGCAGAAAAGCCAGCTGCTTTTGGATAATAAGTAGCCTTGTCTGAGAACGGTTGGACCACTCTCCCTATTCAAACCCCTGCACAAACCAGGGCTCCCTGTGCCCAGGGAAAGGAGGCAGACTGCTTCACCCCTCATCTCTGTCCCTCCTTCTCCCCGCCACCCTTCTTTGCTTCTTTCCCTCGCTGCCCCTGCTCCAGTATCAGTTGGCTTTCCCCAGATGGAAGGATGTTGCACCAGGCACCCCTCGCCCCCATGCCCAGCTGCCACCCGTCCTCCTGCCCAGGGTTTTCTCCTGATGTCCCAGGAATGCCAGGAGAGGGGAGAGCAAAAGCAGAGCAAACCTACCTGCCTCTTTCCCCTCACACACAACTGCAAAGGCTCCTGGCTCCTGTCTCGGCTGCCAGCTCGGCAATGCACCCCCAACATCTCCCCCTTCCCCAATCCCCCCCCCACTTCCCCCTCCTCAAAAACAACCCTTGCAATTATACAGAGGCTCGGTGGGGCAAATTGCCTCCTGGAGAAATTAGGCGTCTGCAAGTATAGACGTTTTAACAACCACCCCATCTAAAGGGGGGAGTGTAGAAAAAGCATAAGCAATTGCTGTGGCTTGGTGAAGGAACCAAATGTCAACTGGCGAAAAGGACCTTGATCAAACCACGCTCAAATCTGGTTGCAAAACATTTTGTTTTAAATGCAACCAGCGACTCTTCTTTGATGTTACAATAGCGAAAAATAAAAAGAGAAGTCCTCTTCCCTCCCTCCAAAAAGGCATCCCTCTCCCAAGAAGCCCACATTAATATCTATTCCTCCCCCCCCCCAAAATAATAATAATAAATCCACAAATTCTTACTAATGTATGTGCTGTAACAAAGGAGAGATGGCAACAGCAATTGCTCCGAGCAGATGGCTCCTATGCTGGGTTTTCAGGGGAGGGGAGAACCCCTTTATATATTTATTTATTTATTTAAATTTTTTAAAATATAACATAAATATTCGGCTCTCGGCCGCCCGGCAGCCAGTCCTCGGCGGCGGCTGAGCGCGCAGCCCTCTACAGCTCTGCGCCCGGAGCCCGGCCCCAGCCGGGCGAGGTGCGCGGAGGATTGCAGGAATACAACTTGCCTCCGGTCTCGATGGCACCCAGAGGATGTTTTATTTCCATTGCAATAATAAATAAATAAAAAAGCAACGGCGACCCAGACACCGCGACAGAAAGGAACGGCGGGGAAATGTTCGCGCGCCGCGAGGAAGCGTCCCCGGCGGGCTGCGGCGGGCTGGGAGCGATGCGAGCGGACCTTCCCTGTGCAACAGAGCGGGAACCGGGAGGGCTCCCCTTGAAACACCGTACCTGGGCCGCTCGCGCTCGCTCTTTTTCTTTTCTAAATAAACCCAGCTGGAGCGTTGGGAACTGCTGCGTGTCTGACCCGCCGCCTGACTCTGCACGCCCCGCCACTTGCTTGAAATCCACACGATTCCATTCGGTGGATTTCCACTACGACCTGCCTTGTTTATTTAGAGAGGGAAGATGAAAGATACCGAGATAGAAAGATGGATAAGAGACTGATAGGCCTCTTTTCTTCTTCTTCCTTTTTAGTTGTTTTTAAATTTTTACTATTTTGCAGACGCATCCCTCTCTTCCCACTCCTGACAACCTTTCTTTTTTCCATCGTGGCGGGGATTTTTCACCCACCCCAATTCCCACCCCCACCACCATTTTCCCCCCTTTGGAGTGGGGGAAATCAGGCAAGATCGTCCCCGGAGACGGAGGTGGGGAAATGGGGAGGGGGTGCTGGTGCCCGGCAAACAGCCGCGCAGCTGGATTCTTTTGCAAATAGCAAGAGGAGGGGAGGGAAAGGCGGCTACGGAATCCTAGGACTGGCGTGGCCGGCGCCCTGCCGGCCCGGACGCAGCGACCGAGAACCGGGAGCCGGCGGCCACCCCTGGCTCAGCGGTTCCCCGAGGCCGGAGCGCACCCCAGTCTCCTCCGCCCGCGCCGTCAGCGCGGACCCACGCGCTCGCCAACTTTTCCCCACTTCCCGGCTCCCCCCTCCCCCTCCGCTCCCCCAGCCCCCTCCCCCTCCTCTCCAAACCCCGCCACCAGCGCCGCCGCCGCCACACACGCCGCTCGGAGGGGCTAGCGTCCAGCCGGGCTCGGCGAGCACACACACGCCTCCTCCGGGCTGCGCGCCCCCTCCCCGGCCCGGAGCCGGCTCCGCAGGCCCCCGAGCCCGAGGCGCGAGTGGCTGCGCAGCGCCCCGGCTTCCCCGGCTGCAAAGAAACTTTCCTCTGGCCCCCCGCCCCCCACCATGCCGCGGGCGGACACCACCGCCTCTGCCAGCCCGCGAGCGGCCCGGGCGCCCGGCCGGGCCTGGCTGCGCCGGCTCGGTGTGCCCCGCTCCGGGCGCCCGGAGCCCCATTCTTCGGCCCCTCTCGCGCACGCCGCAGACACTTACGGGTGATGAGCTCCCTCTGGGACAAGTGCTGCGGGTTGCCCTGTTTTCGGCGGGACATTGCCCCGGCATCTATTCTGGCATCGCCCGGAGAGCTGCACTGATGGGGGCCGGGGAGGGGGTCTGAGCCGCCGCCGCCGCCGCCGCCGCCGCCGCCGCCGCGCCGCCGCGCCTCCTCCTCTGCCCGGGTTGGTTTTTTTTTTTTCCCCTTCCTCTCTTGCCCTCTCTTCCTCCTCCTCTTCTTCTTTATTTTGCTCTTTCTTCTATGATGTTTTTTGTTTTGTTTGCAAAAAGAAAAAGAAAATAATAAAACAAGAAAGACCTCTCGATCTAAAATGAGAAAAGAGGCAAGAAAAAAAACTGCTGTAGCTTGCCGCGGACTGGCTGGTTTCTTTAAAAAATATATTCTTTCGAAGGAAAAAAAAATCTCTTACACTTCTTCAAACTGCTTGGCCTCTTGGACTTCTAAATGTCTTCTTGAACTTAAACCGGATTTTGCACCGGCTCCTGACACTTTCTTTCAGGGTCTGGTAGGTGGAACGCGCACTTCCACCAGAAGGGGAGAAAGGAAAAAATGCAAACAAATAAAAAAAGAAGAAGAAGAAGAAAAAGCAAAGAAAACTTGGGGACTTGTCTCGTACCCCCTCACCCCGCCCCCTCAAAAAACCCAAAGCAATGTAAAACTGCCGCGGTTCGGTTGTTTCTGGGTTTTCTGCGGGCTGCCTGTTTTTTTCTCGGAGATTGACCCTTCCGAGGCTCTGGGGGGGACTCCAAGCGCGGCTGCTTCCCAGTTCACCTGGCAGGCTGGCGCCGGCCGGAGGGGCTGCCGAGTCCCCGCGAGCGCTCCCCAGCGCTCCCCCGGCGCCGCGGGCCCAGGGGGAGCGGGGCTGAGGGGCGGCTCGCCCAGTGCGCCTGGGTCGGTGCGGGCGCGGACTGGGAGCTATAGATTGCAACGTGAAGATGGCGGAGTCCGGGTTCTCTGGGAGCTCTCGGTCTCTCTATGGCTGGGGCTGCCTCTGTACAATGGGATAAAATTCAAGTTCAAGTGCGGACGTGACGTTTAATCTGCACTAGAGACAAAAAGACCCAGAGAGTCGGAGCACTGGGGGCGACTAGCGGTGGCTTTTTAACATTGTACCCTGTAAGAGAACAAGAAAGCACAGAGACACACGCGCGCGCGCACACACACACACACACATACACACACACACTCGCCCGTGCGCACACCCGCAGCCCAAGCCGGCCACACGTGCAAACTGCGTTTTTGTACGCTGGTCTTATCCCAGAGCATCCGCTGCTCAAGAACTGGGGGGAGGGGAGTTGCGGGGTGGGCAGTACATTTTTATATAAAAGAAAATCCTCAACCCTCTTTCCCTCCCAGGAGCAGGACCCCCTGAGAAGGGGGGCGGGGTGCTGTGTGAGTTTAGGAAATTGAATCAATGAAAGTCCCCACCTACCCAAAATCTCTTTCAGACTTGGAGAAAGGGGGACTGTGGGAAAAGGTTGGGGTCGACCTGGGAACTAGAGATATAATCAATCGCTTTGCTTCCCTGGAAAAGTAGCTTGGTTGCTTTTACTTTTGTTTTATTGGGGGCTTGGGGCTAAACTTCCAAAAAGTGTCTCCATATAAATCCTGGTGTTATAGACTGGCAAAATGAGGTGGATGAAATAAAGGATACTGAGAGGCCACGGTCAAAAGCACGTGGGGTGCGGGGTCACAGGTATCTGAGACCTTTTTTGAATCCCATTGCAGAAGGGATTTTCACCCAAACCTTTGCCCTCTACACCCCATTAACTCCTAGAAGTCAAACATGGCCCACCCCTCATGCCAGGGTCTGCGGGAAGCATGCCGGTAAGGGGGGGCTCCACGTGGGTAAAGTATTTGGACTTGCTGACCCTGAATGGGTGTGGCCACCTATCTGCAGATGGGTGACTCCACGAGGTCCCCCAGTTCTGTCCCTCCCCCCTGACAATCACTGCAACCTGGAAGTCACCTCCCCCCTGCTCCTCGGCCCAGGATAGGACTTGAAATTGCCTGTCAGAATGGGAAGGACACAGCTGCCTTGTCAGCCGTTTGATCTCCAGGCGGCGAGGACAAGAGGAGTTGTGGGGGCCTGTCCGTGGCCCTCAGACAAGGCCAGACCGCAGTCCCCGCGGTCACCGCCCCTCCCGCCGCCCTTCCCCAGGTCCCCGCCAACATGTCCTATTTGATGACCTGGCCTGCGGGGCTGGGTACGCCCAACGTCTGGACCCTTCTACCTCCTGAGGGTTTCTCTGGTCTCCGCCGGTAGGCGGCCTGGGCGGGTCGGGGCCTGGCTGCGGCAGGGTTTCGTGGGTGAGCACGCTGCACCCACCCCACCCGGTGCCCTGCTGCCGCGGCCTCAACCCAGGAGTGGCAAGGCCGAGATGCCTCCAGGCTCTCCGCCTCCCTCGGGCCTTTTCCTCTGGGGGCACCTGGGCTTTTTGTTCGTCCTGAAGGCCTTGGGTGGGGCGACCGCAACAACTTAGCGCACAGTGCCGGCTGAGCCAGGGCAGAAAGAGCTCTTTCCGGCCCACCTCCCCAAAAATAATAACAATAAAATGTGCCCTGGCTTGCAGTTTCGGACTGTGGGCTGCAGGGTCGGCGGACGTGAGGCCCGGCGGGTGGTGACGCAGGGTGGGGGCGGGCTTGCCTCTCCTCCCCCGGCCAGGCAGGCTGCAGCAGCTGCCCACTACCCAGCCGCCACCCCCCCCCCCCACACACACACACCTCCACGTGGTCCAGTCTAGAAGTGCGTCCCTCTCCTCCCATCCTGCCCCAAGAAAACCTTTTCAATGAAGTGGCCACATTTTTTTAATGCCCACACCCACCTTTAATAAACTTCTTAAGAAATCCATAGAGTGGCCATCTCGATTCGCCCAGGCTCTTGGATTTGACATCAATTAGCCCTCTCTTTCTGAGAAGTGGAGAAGTGACGCCCAGAGAGGGTTAGCACCTTGCCCAAGACACACACCGCTTCAGGGACAGGTCTGGACTCCAAATGCCGCAGCGTGCCAGCTGCCCTGCGCCGCCTGCGGCCCCAGGCGCGAAATCCCGACACATGACCCTCACCCTCCGGTGGTTGATTACAAGGAAAGGGGACCCGGCCAGGAGCTGCGGGAAGCGGGAAGGCTCCCTCAGGAAAGAGGGCCCCTCCACCGGCAGCGCAAGGGAGCTCGGGGGTCCCAGCTGCAGCTGCCAACCCGCGCGCGGTCGGGCTGCCGGGCCTGGGGAGGGGGCACACCTGCCCCACCCCCAGCAGGAAGTGGCGGGCAGGGGGCGGCGCGGGCCCGGACTGACCCAAAGAGCACTTCCTCATTGGCCCCGCTCTGCCCCGACGGCGGGAAGAGGGACGCGCGGGCGGGCAGGCGCAGGGCCGGACACGCCGCCGCCCGCCGGCGCGCTCCACCTCGCGGCAGCCGGGGAGAGGCTGCCCTGCCCAGCCCTGCGCTGGCCCCTTCGCCCTCCGCCTTCACTTTCCCCTCCTCCTCCTCCTGCTCCCCTTCCTCCTCCTCCTCCTCTCCCGGGAGGCGGCCCGGCGCAGGCAGCGAGCGATCCCCGCTGCCACTCCAGTCTCCTCTTTTTCCCTCTGCCCGTCTGGCACGGGCATCATTAGCGCTGAAAGCTGTTAATGTCTGGTCTCACAGCTCCCCCTTTAGTCTTGCGGCGCTCCCTGTCTCGCGTTCCAAGCCGGATCAATAGCCGCCTCTCGGCCGACCTTGACCTCTCCCTCGACCCCGCCCGGCTCGGCAGCTGGCCCACGCTAATGTTTCCCGCTCTGGATGCCCAGGCAGCAGGCGGCTGGGGGGAGGGATGGGGTGGCCGAGCTGGGCCCGCGGTGCCGGCCTCACCCTTTCTCTAGACCCCAGGCAGGCGAGGGCCACCCAGTACCCTTCCGAGGGCACTGCAGCCCCCACCCCTAATTTGCCAAGCCTTTGTTAGAATAAGTCACAAGTACATCCCACAAAAGGGTGCAGGTCACTAACCCAAGAAAATGAAGTGGAGGAAGGGTAGGGCCTGAACTAACAGGAAACTTCAGATTCATCTCCAGCACCTGCTGCAGGCCTACTGTGCTCTGCCCAAAGCGGGGGCTCTCACAGGCTGGAATCAGATGGAAATAAATGCCACATTTTCTACACCATCTTTGCGTGCGCGGACACACACACACACACACACCCACACACCCACACATGCCAGATGTCAAAAAGCTTTTTGAACTTCCAAATATTTCCCTACCCCCCCCCCCCCAGCTTTCCAATGCATTCCAGCAGATAATCCTCCACGGTCTCAGCCTCTTCAAGGGGGATAGGGGAATAGTTTCTTTATAGAGGAATAGTTGAGAAATCAAAAATCATTTCACCAAACCCTTGTGTGATTTCATTAACCTGTGTGGCTGTGGTGATGCCCTGGTGCGCTGCCTGTGACAAGTCCTAAAGCACAGCGGACTGGGCACTGGTGATCCCCAGATCAAGCTTTTGGTTTAAAATTCTTTGAACGATTCTCCACACTTAGCGGCAGGTTGGGCCCTGTTAGATTCCACAATGTTATCTTTGCCTTGGGAGCTGTTATATTTTATCTTATGTCTTTACAAAAATTTGGAAAGAATCAAGATAAGAAGTGTCAGTGGAGATGGGAACTCCTCCTGTCTCTGCAGGCATTTCATTTGTTTTTGTTGTTTTCTTTTTTACAAGATCCTCCCTCTTAAATGTCGTCAGATAACTTTGTAGCAACATTAAGACCCAACAACGGCATCTTACCAAATTAATTTGGGCTTCATTTCTGGTGCTTTAAAAAAAGATCTGTGCAAAGAGAAGACAAACCTTTTCATTTTCACAGGAATATGAAAAATTCAGAAGTAAACCATCTCTGCTGGTTTCTGTTCCTCCAGATCTATAAACTCTTGACTAAAGATGAGGATAAATGTGAAGTGCTGATCTTATCCGTGGATCGACTTATTCTACCTTGCAAGCAAATAACAGTGGAGGTTCTAAGCAAATCATATTATCTGAATATTAATAAGGTCCCTAATATGGTCCTTATCTCTCTCCTTACGGTTCTAGAATATTTAGGAGCTATCAAATCCAGAAGCATAAAGAGACGAGAGGCCTTTTGAGCTTCCTGACATTTCTTCTAGAATTATTTTATGTCATTTCTGAAAATCACAGCAAATTTCTAGGTGTCATAAGCACTCGATTGAGGCTTTGCTGGATTCAGAGAGGGTTTTCTGTGTTGTCACCTGATAGCAGGGGCAGGATCACAAAACTTGCCGCTCAACAACTGTTTGGTTGATTCTTTCCATGTACTGAATTTAATAACATTTTAGTTAAAATGTGAGTTGCTTGCCTCTTATTTTTTTCTACAAGTAATACCAGGGCTTGAAACACTAGCAGATTTCTGACTGTTGTTTAGCTACATGAGGGGTGAACAGGCTCCAGGAAACCAAGAGCACCATTGCCTACTGTCTCCATGTCTGCAGACTGCAAGAGGTTAAACCAAATTCACTGCTCCTGATTCATGTATTATTTTCCTTAAAAAATACTTACCCAGCTCCTCGTATATGAAAAAGATTCACACCCACATTGAATGTTCCTAGCTCTGTCCCTGTCATCAGAAATGATATTGAATGGCTTGGTACTAGGGGATCTGGAACTATTTCTACAGTTTTCTCACCTCATTTGGAATTTTCTTGCCTTGCTAATTTTAATTCTCTAGTTGAGTCATCAATTCAAATTTGGTAGGGACTGGCATCACCCAGTTGGTCGGCTTGGGAGAAATATTGTTCATGTAGATGATCAGACTCCACCAAATCCCACCCTCACCCCTCACATACACAGAGATCAGCGTGGCTCTGAGATGCCTGTGCGCATGTGGCATGTGGTGTACAAAAGGGTCTCTCTGCTGCATTCCCTCATGTCACTGTGTCTCCAAATTGTCTCACTGAAAGTGCAAAGGGGACCATTTGCCTGGATGGGGAAAGCTGTTTGGAAAACACACACACACACACACACACACACACACACACACTGGTGACCATCCACCTGCCCTATTTAGAGCACAGACGAGGAAGAAAAAGAGAGTTAAAAAGGTTCATCTGGGGAAAGCGCTGGGATTCAGAAGGGAATTTTCAGTTCCAACTCTGGCTGTCAGCCGCTGTCGCTAGGAACTGGAGCGACAATGAGGTGTCTGGTGATAGGAAATGGGGAGGGGCAATAATGATCACCTTCCTAACAAGGGTTTTATGAGGCTGGGAGGATTAATTAGTTCGTATCCTTAAGCAGTTTGAGAAAGAGGAAGTTTCGGTAAATGCTAAGCTAGAGTTGTAGACAAGTCTGACTCAGTGGAGAGCTCTTCCCCCACCCAGGCCCGGGCTCTGAAAACTCCTATCTCTGCTGTGATGCTCTACAAAGGAAGTGAGGGGGAAGCACTGGCTCATGGAAGAACAGAGGGGAGAGAAGCATGAGTCAGGCGAGCATCTCTCGGAAAGGCGCAGCTAATGAGGGTACTGCGAGGGGGAGCCTACCAAAAAATAAAAATAAAAACCAGCCGACACCTTGCTTCAGACATGCCTTCGCAGAGCTGGAAAAGCAAAAGGGAAAGGGCTCTGGGAGCGCTCAGCTGTTGTTTTGGAGTTTTAGAGACAGCCACGTATGCTTTCGAGTGAATTCAACAAAGGTAGCTTGTATCCTAGAAAACCCGGAAGTGGCTTCCCTTCTATTTCATAGAGAAGGGCCGAGGCTGCGAACTAAGGACGCTCTACCGCACGGTTTTAACTGCAGACACATTACTGAAGAGGGAATCATATTTCTATAGAACGTGGAAGTTTAAAAGTTGTTCCATTATGTACGTATTAAAACATGCATCGGCTGGAAGACGCTCTTTCAGCTCGATTTACAAGGCAGACAATTTGCTACAACAAAAGATAATTAATGCCACCCAGGGAAAACCGAGAGGCTGGATTGCTGTGCATTCTGATATTAGTTTAATCTGGGTCTTTTTTAAAAAATGATTTCACTGTGATTTTAAGCCTTTGGGAATCTTTGAAACAACAATAGCTTCTAAAATATGGATGTGGCAATAACACCCACCATTTGACTTGCGACAAAGCCCTCTGCCTCCCTCTCTCTTTCCCACAAGCATCATGAAATGCAACACAGAACAAGAGCAAAGAGCCCATCTCCAACCTGTGTCCACGCCACCCTGATGATCTGGATTCTAAGTAGGGCAGATTTATGGTCAATTGTTAAAAATCTGTATTTGGACCACCGGATGCAAACGATGGATTCGTCAGCTGCTGGGGTTTAGCATAGGCATCTGCAGTTTCATTATTTGTATCTGCTTAACAGGGACAATTAGAGAACTGAAGAGTGAGGACGCCTGTTTGGGGACCGGTTCGGTATTGTACCCAGACCACACATTCCGGCTGGGAAGGAACACAGTAATGTATAAAGCATTAGTGGATTGAACACTCTGCATTGTGCTTGGGGAATCGAATCGTTGATGTTTCTGGCAAGAACTCATACTCCAATTGAAATCTATCAAACACCTTAATTAGCTCCGGGTACCTAAATGCACCCAACCCAGAGGCAAGTTGGAAAGCAGGGGAAGAAGAACAAGGCAGGAGCGGGTGCAAAAGCGGCACAGGCCTCCCCTGTCCTCCCAGAGTCCTGTGGCCCCAGTTTCCAGATCAGAGTGCACAGGCCACGGTGCAAAGCAGGACAAGCATGGCCGTCCGCATGGCAGCCACGGGCGGTGATGGAAGGTGTTTGGATGGTTCAACCGGCGTTGGCGAAGGGGATGAGGAGAGGCCACAGTGACACACGACGCTGTTGCCGACAGTTACTGAAGCCTTTTTCTGAGCCAACCGTTCCACCTGGACCTCGGTACAAATTATTGTTTTCAATTACCACCTGTGTATTCCTTCCCATGCAACTTATTGATGTAAAATTACAGCTACACCGGTATAAATAAGTTATGCCGCAGTTGTAAAATGGAAGAAATTTTGTTGTAGCAATTATGTTCAGCAAGATGACAAAATAAATTTCCAGAGCTGTGCCTGCAGTAACCTGGGGAATTT
The DNA here is from genome assembly GCA_020662805.1 of Glaucomys volans. Classification (NCBI taxonomy): domain Eukaryota; kingdom Metazoa; phylum Chordata; class Mammalia; order Rodentia; family Sciuridae; genus Glaucomys; species Glaucomys volans. The sequence goes on from JAJEJO010002996.1 coordinate 64,527, forward strand.
AAACCTCATAATTTCCATTCATTTCAGATAATTTGGAGTAATTTCTATATGTAATAACTTTGTAATGAAAAACACAGCGGTACTGAAGTGATTTCACTCCGTTTTTTCCTCCTATGGTATACATGGCACAAAATAAATGATAAAAATAATATTTCCTTTTTATATGTGTGTGTGTTGAGTAATTCCTTCAGTAAAAATCATAAACTAATACCCGGACTAAATCTCTGTCCACAAAATGAAAAATAAATTGAGTTAAAGAAAGTGAAAAAGTATGAAAGGCTTTGGATGTTTTATTGTGACTTTATTGAGTTGTCTGATGCTCAGGCTCCTCCTGATCTCTGAGGGTTATGGTTCCCAAGTTAGGGGCAAATGCCGGCGAGCCAGAGGGGCTGCAGGAAGACCCCACAGGCTGGAGTTTCCCTCCGATGGAGGTTTCACCCCAGAGGCCTTGGGGAACACGTTCTCTCTCCTCCCGAGCTGAGTGGACTCTCCTGAGTTGTCGACTCCCATCAAAGTCTTTAACTGCAACTTTCACTGCCACCGTCAATGCCCTGTTAGGCTGGACACTGGTCATGTCGCTTCTGACATATTTCCTCCTTTAATTAAAGACTTGGCGAGGCGGCGCTGCGTTCCCCCACCGCACCAGTGCCCTGGCCGACCTCTGCCGGTGACACATGCGACTGATGTACACAGCCCCGGCACGCCACGCGTTATTCATCGGAAGCTCCTACTGAGTTGTTAGGAGGTGACAGGAATTACAGCGTTGCATTAGCTCCCAGCTCTGTGCAATTAGCCTCCGCCACCGCCACTGCGCCCATCAAGTCTTTCTACTCCATGAAAAATGGGAGCCGGGTCTGGATGACACGTCCACTCCGCAAACCTGCCTGCCAGGAGGGATGGCCAGGCCAGTTGCCAGGCCCCTCCCGACAGCCCTGAGGGCTGCCTGCTGCCTGGAGCTGGAGTTGCTCCCTGCCCTATAAAACCTGGCCCCTGGGCGCTCCAGGGGCACAGACCTGCAGGCACCAGCTCCGGGAAAGTGCCCACTTGCTAAGCAGGGTGGGGAAAGGCGATGGCATCACTGGCCGGTGGGCTCCCTCCTCACTGGGGCTCAGCACACCTGTGGGGTGACTCTGCACGAGCAGTGGTCTCTGCCCCAGAGTGCTCGCATTACAGCATCGCTGCGATTTGTTCCCTGAACACATGCGACATGCCAAGCACACCGCAGGGTGCCAGGGCCCACAGTGGCAATTTTGTGTAGTGGTTAGTATCCAGGTTTCTAGTTCAGACAAACCTGAACTTGACACTTCACTCCAGCAAGTTAAGGCAAAAGCCAATGACATAGTCGTTTGCAGCAGTTGTAACACAGCCCCCCAACAGTGCTCACTCACGGATGGACGTGTGTCCCAAATGCCACGAGAGGAAGGAGTGTGGGCAGGGGTCCTGATCACAGACTTCAGAATTCTTCCAAGACTTCCAAGGCCCGCTGGGTCAAATGACGTTGTTAGGCAGTTTATCTTACCTACTCGTGGGAAGGGAGAGGCTTTTATTCCGCTTTATTCAGGGAGACCAAGGCCAATATTTATTCAGGGACTCCAAGGCCTAGAGGCAGAGCAAAATCACCCCCAGGTCCAACTCTGTGCATAACCAGGACACTGTTCACCAGATCCAAGTCCAGCCGTCCTGCAAGCCAGGAGCCAGTGGCTGGAGACTTCATTAGAGGCAGAACTACAACAGCAAAGCCCAAGTTCAATGCTGGATCAGGACATGGAGGAAGGAAGGAAGAGAAAATAACAAAGAACAACAAGGTCTGGGTTGAGCAGAGGATACCAGCTTAGTAGAAGAGTTGGGGGGTCTGTAAAAGGGGAGAAGACATGAACCAGGGCTATGAAAGCAGGTAACGAAGCAGAGAGGACTGGGATGGAGGAGGAAAGATAAAAGACGGGAGGCAGAAGAATGGGCTCCAAGTGCAGAGGGAGGGAGTGGGTCAGACAGAAGCTTCTGCTGGTCAAATTTTGAAACAGACAATATTGGTAAAGAGTTTCAAAGCATACAAAGCCCTTTGTCCCCCTAACTTGAGCTTGTCCTTCCTGTGACCTTGTGAGAGATGTGTGCCTAGGCACTAACAGCCTAATGTGCACCACCTAGAGGCCTGGGTTCAAACCCCTCCATGCCTGCACAGGCTGAGAGCCCTCAGGCAAACTGTTGGCCTTCTAGGCATCCGGGTCCTCCTCTGCTATGTCCCAGGCCTCAGGGACTCTATTAGAAAGCCTGTGGCATAGGGTCTGGCACATAGTGGGCATTTAAAAAGTTTCAGATGTTATTCTTATGGAGGCCTACACTTGGCTCAAAAGGAAATTCACATCCAACTCGGTCCATGACAGACACCCCAGCTCTTCGTTACACAAGGAGAAATCCCCACCCCCATCCTTTGCGAACATACTCAACGAATATTAATGAAGCACCAGTCTTAGTCCATTTGTGCTGCTATTACAAAAACCACTAAAAACTAAGTAATTCACAAAGAAAGGAACATAGAGGCTGGGAAGTCCGCGATCAAGGCCCTGGCAGGTTCAGTGTCTGCGTCCTGCTCTGCTTGCCAAGATGGTGCTTTGTTGCTGAGTCCTTCCAAGGGGATGGACACTGTGGAAGGAGGAGGGAAAAAGCCCTCCAGCCCTTTCATAAGGCACTAATCCACCCATGAGGATGGAGTCCCATCATCAATCACCTCTCCAAAGACCCCCACCACCTAATATCACCATAATGGTGGGAATTCAGTTCCAGATGAATTTTGGAGGAGGCCCATGCAAGCCAGAGCACATCTATTTTGTGCCAGGGACCAGGCTAACCTTTGGAAATACCCAGCGGGAACCCTCTTAGTCTTGACAGAAGGAAGAATATTTGTCACTGGGCTCTGAGCTTCTCAAAGCAGACAGCCCAGGGCCCTGCCTGGTCTCCTCTGCTCATGACAGGCACATAGTAGGATGTCACTGACCGAGCCAGCCAGGTCTAATGCAAAGACCTAATATATCTGAAGAACAGAAACGTCGTGTCCATGGGGGGAGGACTGGGGAGAAGCCCGGGGCATGTCCGCAGGTGGCATCTCGGAGATGGGGGTGGGTGGGAACTTCACTGTTCCTTTTCTTCTCTTGGTCCCCAAATTTCCTGTAGTCAACACTTAGGGGTTTTATAATCAGCTCCCAAAATTAAAATTTGTAGCCAACGAGCCATTTGGCTGGTTATTTGCCGGGGAAATAGGCTGGCTATGGGGGGATTGGAAGGCGATTCAGAGATGGGGGCTGCTGCTCTGTTCCAGGATCACAGGAGCTTTTGGAAGTGTTTTATTTCACAAACCTTTTAATGTAGCTTCATAATTTGCCATACATTTTAAACTTTTTTTTTTTAGTTGTAGATGGACACAATACCTTTATTTTATTTACTTATTTTTATGTGGTGCTGAGGATCGAACCCAGTGCCTCACACGTGCTGGGCAAGTGCTCCACCACTGAGCCTCAGCCCCGGCCCTGCCACACATTTCTATAAATAGTTTTGTTAAACTTTCCTTTGTAGAAGAGTCAGGGGAGCAGCAAGAACTCTAAGAAGTCGAGTCCTGTGGGAGAGTCCAAGGACAGTGTGTTGGCGGCATGGTGGACGGTGACCAGAGGGGACTCTGTTTAAGACACTGCTTCAGTTTTTCCTTCCTTCCCTTCTGTGTGGGGGTTTCCATCACCCAAGGCTGCAAAGCCCTCCACAACTCTCTGAAAAAGTCCAGACAGACTGGTTTTAAAAGCCATCCCTCCTCGCCATGCGGGAGACACTGAACAGAACCTGGTGGCACCCAAGCATCGCACCAACAGAGAAAGCAGTCTCGGGCTCTCCTCTGGGTACATGCTAAGTGTGGGGTACTTGCAGACACTCACAAAGAAGAATGTCCTCTGGAAGCTGCCTCCTCCTTCCCACCTTCTGTCATCCGGGGAGATAATTCATTTATGCAGCTTTCGCAGAAGACTGACATTTTCGACTTTTTTAGCAGAATAAATTTATAAGGTAAATTAGGGGGTGGGAGCCCTAGTGTCCTAGGCAGATTCAAACTGGTAATTACAGAGGGCTTAATTATGTATTCACCACGGAGCCTTCTGGAACAGGGAAGGCTACAGGATGGCTTGTATTCTTCCTGCAGAGGATGCTCCCCTCGAGCCTCCTGGAAACTTCACTACCAGCCTTTGAGACACTTTTGCCTCCACCCCTTGAGCCCAAGTGCTCTTCTCCTCAGCACGCACCCTGATAGTCCCGACCCTGCTCAGGGCCCAGATTCTCCCAGGAGCCATGACACCAAGTATTCGCAAGATCAGGAGTCCAGACTTGGATACAATAAAAGCCAACCTTCAAGGCAGGTTTTTAAAATCTCGCTCTTCCTTGAGTTCCAGGTCTGTATCGCTGGTCTGGAGTTTCCAAGCATTCTACCCGCCGCCTTCTGCTCTGCTGGGCCCGGAACTCCCTGGAGGCAGTGACTGTCTTTACTTCTCCATCTGATTCAGACCTCTGGCCTCCAGGACTGTCAGACAATCAATGTCTGTTGTTGGAAGTCACCAGGGTTGCAGTAGTTTGTCATTGCAGCCCTAGGAGACCGATGCACGCTCCCACCGCATGCTGGACGTGGAGTGACACACAGCAAAGCTGAGCTGAAGGACAGACACTGACTCTGCCACAGGGACTTGGAGGCCACAGGCTTCCCTAGAGAGTCACCAAACACTGTGGGAAGTTTCCCCCACTTTTTGTATTTGCAAAGAGAACACTGACAGGAACTGCTGGTCCTCTACGTCAACTGCAGAAGAGCAGTAATGGCTGCACTGAAGACTTCCTGGGGGAGGCTGTGGTGGGTTCCTCCAGACATCCCACTCCTACTCCCGTGACAAGAGCCTCTTGTCTGCTCAGTCCTCTGCACCTAGTTCAAGTTCACCTGTAATGGCAGGATTTGGTTTAAATACTTCCGTAGAGGAAATATTTGGGGGCTGAAGGACATTCACAGTGGCCTCAAATCACACCCTCCTGTAACCACAGACTCAGCATCTACAGAAGGTGGGCCCCAAAATAAGACTGCAGCCCGCAGAGAGATGTTGGCCCGGTGTGTGGTTATGTTTCATAAACAAAGACCACAAAGCCGGAGGCGCAAGGAACTAACTGCTCCTTCTCAGCAGTGAGGATGGACCAGGAGGCGCTGAGGAAAGTGGATTTGGGTAAAAGGAGCCCCTCTTGGGTTTTTACTGAGAAACTCTGGCATGTGACAGGGTGAAGAAGCCCTGTTCCTTTCCCCCTCCCCTCCTGGAGTCCTTCGGGCAAGCATGCGACCCCTCTCCTGCTCCTGCTTGTGGGAGACCAGAAAAAAACTGCCTTTCTGTGCCCCATGCCAACTCTCCAGGAAGCCCCGGCCCAGGCAGCCCCTGAGGCCGGGCTGCGCCTTTGCCCGGTGTGCAGCGTGGGAGAGGCAAACGCAGAGCTCACACTTGGGAGCAGTGCTGGGGTCACGCGAAGGCCCAGCCTCTGCAAGTCTGACCAGCACACATGGCTGGTCCTGTGACCACGCTGACGGACCGTGAGCCTTCCCAGGGAGCAAGGCCATGGTGCTGGGCTCACACTTAAGAGCTGACATGGACTGTGCCCCTACTACGTGCCAGGCACAGCCCGGACATCTGACATCTGCTCTTCACACACCAGCCCTGTCAGTTAGACACTGGCATCCTACCAAACAGGAGGGAACCCAAGGCCCACCTCTGCATCTCCATCAGAGGTGGGCGTGACCTGGTCAGGTTTCCTGGTGACATCCTCAAGTGTGTCAGGATTAGCCCAGCTGTGCCACTGACACAGATTGATCCCTTTATCTAAGAGGCTTCCACAAGGCAGCGTGCATGCTCGTGCATTCCTTAGCTTCACTGTCAGCTCTCTGCCCTGCTAGCCACCCCTGGTGGCCTCCAGAGCCACCACGGCAGGGGAAGGATACAGGAGAATCACACTGGCTCTTCACAGTCTCATCCAAGAAGTGTCACCCAGCCCTACCTCTTATGGTCTATTGGCTAGAGCAAGTCATGTGACCCAACCAAACTGCAAGGGAAGTTGGGGAATGTAGCCATTCTCTGAGTGTTGGAGGACTGTTTGCCCACCGCCATATGCAGACACATTGTGCTCAGTTAACGGGCATTGATGGAATGGGCAAAGGAGCCTTCAGCTGGGGGGCAGGACCAGGGCTCCATGAAACCCAGCGGGCCTGGATTTGTTACCAACTGCTCTTAGGATTCTCATTCTGAGCTGATGAGGATTTTTTCTTCCAGCCTCTGATACTTATCAAAGGTGCACCTTCTTTATCCACTCATATCTGTGCTGGCCCATCCTATAGAAGACCTCTGAGGTCTTCCGGGCAGTAGGGAAGACTTGACCTAGGAGACTTGCTTCTCCTTGAGCCACCTGCCTTCAGGAGCAAATGAACTTGCAGGATTCAGAAGTGACCAGTTCACTCTTTGGAGAGAGTCTCACAGAGAGCACCCCCTACCCCAGTCCAGAGCAGTGTCCGTTTGACATGCCAATCAAAACAGCCTTAAGAACTTTGGAAGGTGTGAGGTAAGTGTGTGGGATAAAGTAAAACACCCAGGTTTCTCTTCAAAGCCCTCAAAATAGTGTTTGATGGATGGATTTAGAACATAGAATTTTTAAGCTGGAAAGAACCAAGAAATAATGCAGTCCACCTACCTGAGGAGGGAGCCTGAGGCCAAGGAGAGGCGGAGGGGGTGCGAGCCCAGGGGCAGTGCCTGAACCGGGAGGGGCTCGTGCCCCTGAACTCCAGGCCAAGACATCTGTCTGGACCCTTCCCTGACCCCTCTCCTGATCCCTTCTCAATCTGACAAGCAGCAAAAGAGAAATGTGTGGCTGGGAGACCATAGAACTTGGTCTCCAGCCAGCCTGACAAGGGGTTGGAAAGGCTCCTGAATGCCAGTCACCCAGATGCCACCGGGTGGGGGGAAACGATGTAGAGCGGGGCAGTTCAATCATCAAGAAGGGAAGTGAGCATTTGAGGGCTTCCCTCCTTCAGCCTCAGTCTGGGCTGCTAACAAGAGGTTTAAAGGACAGACACTGAATAGCCTTTTCTTTCCCAAGATCAAGGTGTGGCCAGATCCAGATCCTGTTTTTTGGTTGTGACCTCAATGGTGGAGAGAGATCATCTCTCTCATCTCTCTTCTTATAAAGACACGAATCCTTTGGGGAGGCTGCACCCCTGACCTGATCACTCCCAGGCCCTACCTCTCAATACCATCCTCTGGGGGTGGGCTTCTGCATACAGGTGTACTGGGGGACACACCCATTCAGCCAAGGGGTCCTCCATGCCCTCCACCCCCAGTCATCCCTCTTCATGGCCACTTGAGTTCCCAAGTGCCTGCTCCACACGCAAGAGGACAGCCCCCACCCCTAAAGAGAGATCACTTACTCTCCAAGAACACAGACTTGCACATGGGGGAGGTGGTGTCCAGGCAGTACAGGGTACGTGCAATTCCATGTGGGCACCCGCTGGTGTGTCAGGAGAGAGGCCTCTCCAACGGGCCCAGCCATGGCAGACCCAGTGCCGTGCTGATGAGTCTCAGGTGCTCTGCTGAGCTCTTGGGCACTGTGAGTTTCCACCTGGTGAGGAGTCTGGAGGACCCAGAGCACTCCAAAGAGCCAGCGACACTGCTGGGACTTGGGATCTACTTCTGAGGATGCTCACTGTCAAGTGGGTCGGGACAGATATTATTCCATGGTGCACACAGAGAGTTGGAGGAATCCCAGGGACTGGCATGTCCTCAGGTTCTGGATGGGGAAGGAAGGCCTCTCAGTGTAAGGTCTCGAATGCAGCCCATCCACTGGGTTGTAACCCCCTAGGGGTCCATCGCTGCCACTGAACTGAAGACTCAGAGATAAAGAGGAACCATAAATGATCGCTTGTCTGTGAGATGGAAGAAAACACCTGGGCCATGTGGCCCCTTTGAAGCCCAGCAACAAGGAGGAAATGATCAGCCATGTCACAGGCTGCTGATGGCCCTGGTAAAATGAGGCATGGGACCTGTCCATTGGATTTAGCCACACCTTGGAGAGTGCTTGAGTGGATTTTTAAAGCCAAAACTCTGTGATCACAGGGCTGCCCCAGACCCATCATCTGGACCTCTACTCCGTTCACTCATGGCCTGGGCAATATCAACCCCTCTGGTGGCTCTAAGTGACATCTGCATTCCAGTGCCACCCAGATTTAGAGCCCCACCCACCAACAGTGCTTCCACATATTCAGCTGCCCCATCCTTGAGCTTCTCACTCTTTCACCCTCCAAAAACAAGTGCTGAACTTCCTTCCCCCAATCCATTCTTCCCACAATATTCTCTAAAGCAGTGTCACTGCTCAGGCCAAAACTCTGAGCATCACCCCTGGCTTTTTCTTCCTCCCACACCCAACCTCCAACCCATCATTTCACCCTGTTGGTCCTACCTATAAAGTCTTTCCAGAACATGACCAATTCCCACCATATCAACTGCCACCTCCCTGCACCAAGAGTCTGCTATGTGGCCACTCCGATTCCATCCTGGAGTCTACTCAAGAGCAGTCTAGTCTTGTGCAGGGTAAAGGGAGCCGAGTCGCCCGGGTCCACCTGGAGCACTGCATGGCTTTTACCTTTTACTCTAAGTGATAGAGTTGTGGGCAGAACCGTGTTGTGATCTGACTTGTGTTTTGTGTGATCCCAATCATGTTCACATTTCGCGTGCTCAGAAAATAAAATCAATAAGAATGCTAGCACAATGCAACGCTAAATTTCAAATAAATAATCAATAACTGTAGTGAAGGGGGAGAACTAAGCAATTGTTAAACACAGTATCTGGATCATACACCCTCAGGCAACAGGCAAAAGAACATTCTGAGTAGCCTCAAAAAATATTAAGTACCTAGAAATAAACCTAACCAAAGAGGTCTTCCACCCCTTTGACGTTATAATTACATAATAAAAATTATAGAAAACTAAAGAAAAAATTGAATAAGACACTAAAAGATGAAAAGGCCTCCTGAATAGGCAGAATTAATGTTGTCAAAATGGCAGTGTTACCAAAAGCGATCTGCAGATTCAGCACAATCCCCATCAAGATACCAATAACATTTTTCACAGAACTGGAAAAAAAAAAAGAGTTCTAAAATTCAGATGGAAGACTAAAAGTCCAGAATAAACCAAAGCAATTTTGATCATTCCTGCAACTTGTCTGTAAGTCAGAAATTATGTCCGAAAAGTAATTCATTGAAAAGAGCAAAATTGCAATACCATTCCTGGCCTGTCCCCCTTTGCTATACTTTTCTCTGTTACTGCAATATCAGTATAGGATACGTATTCTGATTATTGTCTGTCTCCACCCATTAGAACGTAAGCTCCAAAATGGCAGAAGGTTGTGTCTATTTTGTCCACTGCCATGTCCCCATCAATGGAATAGCTATAGTCACAGAATTTTAACAATATTTATTAAATTAACGATTTGCAGAGTTGTGCTCAATATTTATTTGTAGAATGAATGAGTAAATTAGTGGAGGAAAAATTGAACATTAAGCTGGGCCTGAAAGCTGAGGCCCTCTCCAGCCAAAGACGTCGCCCAGGTGAGAGGCAGAGCTTGCAACCTTGCCTTAGTGAGGAGAGCCCATAGAGGTTCCCTGCAGACTGTCACTGGGGCTTGCTTAGTTATACTATTAGCCCAACCTGATTCTAATTCTGATGAGTCTATTCACACCCCCAACAGGAGTGAGACAGATGTGAGAATGTCCCCAGGAGAAACACCTGAGACATGGTCCTCCTCAGCCCCCACCACTAGGAGGAACCACCAGCACCCACCCATTCTGGGTAAAATCCCAGAACTGTGAGTCTGACTTCCCATTATTATCTCAGAAGACATTCAGTGCTTCTCCTCCTAAACAAGACTGGAGGACAAAGGAAGTTACAGGAATATCTGATTTATAACACAAGGTTGGAAACAACTTGGGAAGAGACAAAGGAGTCCAAGTGAATTGAAGCATACAGAAAATGTCTATTCCCCCAAATAGCCAAAGTGTTGAGCAAAAGCAATAATGCTGGACATGTCGCAATACCTGACTTCAAAATATGCTATGGAGTCAAGTTAGGGAGATAATATGGTATTGGAATAAAAGTGGACACGTGGACCAACAGAACAGAATGGACATAGGGTCCAGCTGGGACACTCCATCCATGGGCGCACTGCACCTTGACTATAGCCTCCTTCCCTACCTCTCTCTCTTCCCCTCCCACACATCCACAATAGACCCACACATCCACAGTCATTGAATTCTCAACAAAGGTGCCAAACATACACCAGAGACAAGGCAGCCTCTTGAACAAATGGTGCTGGAAAACAAGAAGCACATGCAGAAGATTGAAACTAGATTGCTTTCCCCACTCCACCCAGAAATCAACTCTAAATGGATCTAAGACCTTAATATAAGACCCGAAAAATTAAAACTAGTAGAGGAAAATCTAGAGGAAACACTTCAAGATATTGGCCCAGACAACCATTTCCTGAGTGGAACCCCAATAGCTCAAGAAATAATAGCAAGAATTGACATATGGGAAACCAAATTTCAAATCTTCTGCACAGCACAGAAAACAATCAACAGAGTGAAGAGACAATCTGCAAATGGGAGAAAATCTTTGTCAGCAATTCATCTGACAGATTAATATCCAAAGTATATAAAGAACTCAAAAAAGTTCCAGGAATTTGAAAGAACACATAGTTCAATCAATAAATGAGCAAATGATCTGAACAGATATTTCTCAAAAGAAGTACAAATGGCCAATAAATATGTTTTAAAATGCTCAACATCTGTAGCCATCAGGGAACTGCAAATCAAATCTTCATTGAAATTCCATCTCACCTGAGTCAGAACAGTTATTATTAAAAACAAACAAAAAAAATTTACAAATGCTGGTGAGGATGTGCAGAAAAAGGAATACAGGGTAAAACAGTGTAGTCCTGATGGAAAACAGTATGGAGACTCCTCAAAACTACTAAAAATATATCTACTGACTGATCCAACTATGCCACTCCTAAGTATATAACTGAAGGAAAAGAGGTCAGCATACAAGAGACACCTACATAACCACACTTACTGAGGTACTGTTCGTGATCGCCATGATGTGGAGTCAGTCTTGGTGCCTGTCGACAGGTGAACAGATTAAAAAAAAATCTATATTTTATTCAGCCATGAAGAAGAATGAAATCATGTTCTTTTCAGGAAAAATGGGTGGAACCGTAGGTTTTCATGTTAAGCAAAATTAGCCAAACACAGAAAGATAAGTTTCACAGGTTTTCTCTCATGTGTGGAAACTAAAAATTTTTAAAAACAGAAATTGCAAATCAAAACTATAAATAAATACATGACAGATGCAAAAATAAATAAATAAATAAAACCAGAAATTGAGATGGACTATTGGACAAGGGCAAGGGTAGAGAGTGGAAGGGAAAAGGGGAGGGGGAGAGAGAGGAAGGGAAGGAGGCTACAGCCAAATGCAGTATGCCCATGGATGGAGCGTCCCAGTCGGACCCTCGGTCCAGTCACTATGGTGGGTGGTCGAAGTGAACAAATTAATAAACCAAGTAAACAGGAAATGTGCATTTCCTCTTTCCCTTCCACTCCCCGCAGAAAATTCATGCTCGGCTGTGATGCTGTGGCGATGCACGGTGCTCATTCCATTTTAGGGCAGCAGTTCCCCAACCGGCAGGATCACAAAACTTACCCAGGAAGCAAGTTCAAAGGCTCTCATAGGAAATGCAGGTGTGTGTATTCTTAGCAAGATAAAGGATCAGAATCTCAAGCCAGGAGTCCACCTGTAGCCCAGCCACTCAGGAGTGAGGCTGCAGGCTCTCTGGAGTCCAGGAATCTGTGTCCAGCATGGGCAACACCAGCTCAGCCCTGCTTTTCTGATTCTCTGGCAGAATCGCACAACACTCAACCTCTAGTTACAAGGATGCAGCATTTTTCAATAAAACAAGACTGAAGATGAACTTAACATTTGCCAGTAGAAGCATGATCAGATTAGGGTGTCATGGAACTTGCCTTCAGTTATGATGGAGTGGCCTATAGACAACATGACTGTTAGGAGCAACTAGAAAACCGGATAAAGTTAAAAAAAAAAAAAAACATTTTTTAAAGAATTAAGGCTGGGCCATAAATTGATGCTCAACAAATTCCGAAAGACTAAAATCATTCAGTCTGGTCTGGGACTATGGTGGAATTAAGCCAGAAATCAATAACAAAAAGAAAACCAAGCAAAACAAAATCCCCAAATGTTTGGAAATGAACCAAAACATTTCTACATAACCAATTGGTCAAAGAGTAAACAAAAATAGAAATTAGAAAGTATGTTGGATGACTTGAGACTAAACCACAACACACGAAAACATGATATAGAGCTAAACATATGATAAAGGGAAATTTATAGCCTTAAAGGCAGATATTGCAAAAGAAGAAAGACTGAAACTTAATAAGGTAAGCACCCATGCCAAGTTGGTGGGAGTCAGGCACAAAGTGGACACAAAGACAAAAATAGGAAATAAAGCAGAGGACAAGCATGAATGAAGTAGGGGCTGGGGGTATAGCTCAGTTGGTAGAGTGCCTGCCTTGCAAGCACAATGCCCTGGGTTCAATCCCCAGCACTGCAAAAAATAAAAATAAAAATAAAAATAAAAAAAAAGAATGAAGTGAGCAGAAAACAAGCACACAGCAGAGAACATTGGCAAAGATAAAAATTATTCCTTGGACGAGGACAGTCCAACTGATAAACATTCAGAAAAAAACAATCCAGACCAAAAGACAGAAGGAAACTGCTAATGTCAGTCATAGAATGGGGACATCACTACAGACCCTACAAGCACAGAAGGAACAATTATTTTCCACAATAGCCAAACATTTAGAAGATACGTTCAGGGTCCTAGAAGACCACTTACCAAAATGGATGTAAGAAGGTATAGAACATCCAGCCAGCTCATAAACAAAACAAATTTTTAATTATTTTGTAATTTTAAATCTTATTATAAAGAAATATGCAGGCAAAGACAGTAGACAGTATTCCTGGTGAATGTTTTCAAACACTTAAAGTAAAAAAAAAAGCAATGCCAATATTAAACAAACTCTGAGAATAAAAAGGAGGATGTATTTTTCTATTAATTTCAGGAAGCCAGCACAACCTTTATGGATTTCAAAATTCTGATAAAGACACTACAAAAATGTGAAATTACAGGTGAATCTACCTCAGAAATATAGATGCTAAAATCCTAAGCAAAACATCAGCAAATTGAATCTCATGATTATTAAAAGAATAAGAGCTCTCCAAAAACCCTGGGTTAATTTCATGAATGCAAGTCTCTTTTAATATTTGAAAACAACCAATATAATTCCCAGTGTCCTCAGAAAATGCAGAGAAAGCAAATTACTATCTCAACAGATACAGAAAAACATTTGATAAAATTCAACATTCTTCCTAATTAAAAAAAAAAAAAAGATGAAGCAAACGGCATAGAAATGACTTCCCATACTCTTGTAAAGAGCATCTATTGAAAAACCCTGCAGTGATGATCTCCCTTCAGCTTTGCCTGAGGTATAGAAAAGAAAAGCAGCGTCCCCCACTGCCACCATTTATATACACATTGTTCTGGAAATCCCAAACAGTGCAATAAAGAAAAATAAATAAATAAAAAGTATCGGAATTGGAAAAGACTGATCCTAGTGATTCATCGAGCTGTCACTTTCTCAGACAACAGACTAGAAGCTGTTCAAAAACTACAAAACAATCCGCAAACTCTTAGAGTTAATAAGTGACGTCAAGATTACTAGATAGTAAATCAATATAAAAATGTCATTTTATATTTTATAACAGCAGCAAACTGAAAATGGAATTTTAGAAATGATGCCATTTCGGTGTCTGGCTTGTCGTCATGGCAGAACTGGTCATGCAAATGCTCTCAAAGACGGCAATGACAAAATCTGGACAAAACTGATTAGAGGAAAACTTATTTGAAGGCATTGTCAAGTCATCAAAAGGAGGCAGAAACCAAAGGAGTCTTATGTCATAAAGTGGTCGTTGCAATTTAAAAAAAAAAATGGCAGTTTTGTGGCTTTTTTCTTGACAGAAGATGACCTCTAAGCCTCCCAAGTTCCATGGTAGAAAAGCTCATGCTGACAGACTTGAGGAGGTGGAAGAGATAACTCTAGGACGGCAGAGGAGCTGGAAACCAGGGAGGGTGCAGTCCTGGAAGTCAGGAGGCCAACTCTGAGTTGATTGAGTCCCACATGGGAGAAAAGAATCTGAGCTAAACTCTTCATAAATTCCTGGAGGGTTGCTGATTTGCACACACATAGGGGAGAATCCAGGAAGCACAGTGAAAAATCAGGCAGAAATCAGAGAAGGTTCGACCCTTGAAAGAGAGAATGTCATGGGAGAGAATCCTAAGTTTGCTGCATTCTTTTTTTTTATTTTTTTTTTGCGGTGCTGGGGATTGAACCCAGGGCCTTGTGCTTGCGAGACAGGCACCCTACCAACTGAGCTATATCCCCAGCCCTTTGCTGCATTTTTTATTAAGGGCATTCCCCAACTTGCAAAATTCAGGCAGCTGAGAGTTGAATCCTACTGCCTTGAGGTGCCAGAGGTCAGAGCGTAGGACGGACAGAGCAGCTAGAAATGTAAGACAGAAACTGTAGGAACAAGAAAGTCACAGAACATGTGGACTCCAAAATGTGGGTAGAAACTGTCCACATCCCTGCCTGACCCCCTAACTCTGTCATTGCAGTGGAGACCCAGGGGCTTGAGCTAAAAATATAGTAGCTGGAAGCTAGAAATATTCAGCTTGGGAAAGATGGTATTTAAAGATTGAGTCCTGGGAAATTAACCATCTCCTAGATCTCTTCCCCTCCAAAACTGAGGAAAACATCATGGAATCTAGACGCACTACAATATATTGTTCACACTGCCTAGTTTTAAACAAAGATATTAGACAGGTAAATAAATAGGAAAACTCAATACACGCTCAAAGTGAAGAGCAACCAGGAGAAACTCACCACATGGCACAGGTGTTGGATTAGCAAAGACCTCAAAGCAGCTGCCATAAATATTGAAAAGAAACAAAAGGGAATGCAGCATTTTTAAAAGATTAAATGAAAATGTAGTCTTTGGGAGTAACAAATAGGAAATCCCAAGAGAGCACTATGAAATTTTTGAAAAGCTAAAGGAATACCCTATTGCTGCAAAGTATATAACTTCTCATTTCTCATTTGCAATGGAAAATATACTAGATGTACTTAAAATCAATTTGGAGATGGCCAAAGGAAGTTGAAGATAAATGGTTCTTCAGTGACTTTGAAAATAAATGAATAGAAACTATCCAATCCAAAGCGGAAAGAAAAAGATTGCAGGAAATTGAACAACAGAGACGTGTGGGAAAGTATGAAGGAGCCCAGCACAGATGTAACTGGAGTTCAAGGACAAGAGGAGACGGAAAGGACTGAAGAACATTTGAAAAACAGTCTCCACTTCGATGAAAAATCTTCAGCTCCAGACCAAGAAGCTGAAAGCGCCTAAGTGGGATAAACACAAAGAAAACGATAGCCCTGATTTTCGAAGGGCTGAAAGCGAGACAGGGAGACATCCTTGAAAGCAGAGAAGAAAAGAAAGAACATTGAGTAAAAGGACCCAGTGACGTCACAGCAGAACGGCAAAGACCAGGATGTATCGGGCACATTCAGTGTGCTCAGGAATAGAGCTGTCGGCTGAGAAGTCCATCAGCAAGAACAGTCCTTCAGCAATGGAAGCAAAATAGTGAGAAGAGAGAGAGAGAGGGGTGGTGGGGAGAGACCTGGTCCTACAGTGCGAGGAATTCTAAAGAGGTGGCTGAAGGGAAGTGACACCAGCTAGTAATCTGCATCTATAGAGAAACTACAAAGTGCCCAAGAATTGGCAAATATGTGGCAAATATTTTTCTGAGTGTTTTGCAAAGGCATATGATTATTTAAAGCAGAACTAACATCACTGTACTACGAGCTTATAATCAATACAGAGGTTCCATGTGTGATTATAGCATTAAGTAAAACCATTGTTGCCAGGCTCTTGCATTTTATCTGAAGTGTTTCGATATAAATTCTAAGTAGACTGTGATAAAGATGCCTATTGTAATTTCTAGGACAACCATTAAAAATAGTGCTGATAGATAAAACTGTCAAGCCAATGGTGTAATACCCGAGGAGAACGAGATCATCCGAGCTGTTCATGTAAAGGCAAAAGAAGCTTTTCTTATAGCTGGCCAGCCACGACCACCCATACACCTAAAGGTGGTGTGGAGGGGAATCACACCCTACTTCCTTTGTTGTCAGCATTTATAGGGAAAATGACGCCGGAGTGGGGTGGGTGGTATAGTCACTGTTTCTAGCCAATGCAAGCAAGCCAGCTACAGAAGCAGATGTTAGCGATTAGCGATTAGCTATCTCTCCCTCCTGATGGTACATTTAGGCCTTTAGGGACTTTCCAACTTTCTTAATTGAAAGGTCACCCCTCCGTTTCCAGGAATTGTTTGTTCCATTTCTGGGACATGGTATTTGAGAATTTTATTTCTTGGGGAATGTAACATTCCCCACTGGTCTTATCTGTACTAACAAATCCTTGTTTAGGGGACTAGTTGGAGTCTGAGGTTTTCCTAGTTGGGCATATTGATTGTGTAGAGGTCTCACAAGGCCTTTACCTTATTTCAGACTATCCTCAGTTGATTTACATAAAAGCAGCATTCCTCCTATAAAAATAGGCGTAATTCCCCTTTTTCAGCAGTCAGCAAATCCAGTCCCCTCCAGTTTTGCAACACTACAGCTGCTAAGGAATCTATAGTAGTCCTCCAGAAATTCCTAAATTAGCTAGAAGGGGTACCAACTGGACCTCTTGGGGCTCCCTGGCTCTGATATCTTCCATTACAGGTACAGGGACTCCTGCTGTCCCCCCTAGACCATCTATCATAGGAAAAAGCTGAACTAGAGCACAAGTCCCAGGCCAGTTGTCAGGGAAGCATTTAAAAGCCGGATGGCCACATAAGGGACTGCTGTTTGGCCCTTGGGGAGGGGGTTCCCATTTAATGGACAGATTGAGGGGCTTACAAGGGGGATGGAACAGGCCTTGTAAGACTTTAGGGATCTGGGTGAAAACTTCTTGATGTCTAGCTTGGTCTTGGACCCCTCCTCCATCTGACATTCCCTGGTGAGTCACTCCGGTCCAACAGAAGGTTTTTCCCAGTGTTCCCCGGGAGGCCCAAGGGCAGTTAACTCCTGTGAATTGCTATTCCTGCCCAATAACGTTTTCCCTTTGTGAGCAATCTATTGGCTTTTTTTTTTTTTTTCTATAGCAAAGGACAGGAACATATGTGTAGGCAGAGAAAATACCACGTGGGGAACAGTCAGAGGGACACTCAGCCGGCATTACAAGGGGGGTTACAGCTAATAGTAAGTTTGATGTGGTCAGGGGGATTTTGTAAGTCTTAACTTTACTGGATTGTCCATCCACGGGATTGACCATCTTCTGGCAGGGTCCTCCAACAGGAGCTGGCGTGACGTGAGACAAGTGTATCCACGCAGATTTCCCGGCAACCTTAGCAGCGGTGGGAGTTGTTAGAATTATGGTCCGGGGTCTGGTCCATCGGGATTCCAAGGATGAGGATGGTAATTTCTTGGTGTATACCAAATCTCTGGGCTGGAAGGAATGTAGGTCCTTTTGGCTCCTTGGATTGGGTATGTAGGGCCCCCAAAACCTGACTTATGTCCTTTGTAGTTGATGTAACACCTGTAGGGAACTGAGAAGATGATCACTAGCCATGGAATGGATTGTGGACATGTCCAGCTTAGGTAACAGGGGTGGGGGTCTTCTGAACATGATTTCAAAGGGGGTGCAGGGTACCCGAAGGAGGATGGAGGGAAGGAGTTCTACCCATGTTTCGCCAGTCTCCAGAATTAATTTAGTCATTGTTCCCTTAAAGGTCCTGTTCCTCCTTTCTTCCTGACCTGAACTTTGAGGCCTTTAAGTGCAATGTTGTTTCCAATTAATCCCTAGAACACTCGACAAGGATTGGATTATTTTTGCCTTGAAGGCAGGGCCATTGTTGGACCCTATGGATAGTGGGAGGCCAAATCCGGGAATGATTTCCTGAAGTAGCTTTTTTACTGTAATCTGAGCTGTTTCTGTCTTGGGAGGAAATGCCTCAGTCCATCCCAAGTATGTATCTACAAAAACAAGCAAATATTTATATCCATACCTGCCGGGGTTTGCCTCAGTAACGTCCACTTCCCAATGTTCTCCTGGAGTCAGTCCTCGGTATCTGAGCTCATGAGGTGAAACTGTAATTCTTTAGCATTTACCTGAACCCAGGATGGGCACCCCGAAACGGTGGACTGTAGTAGGCGCTTCATTCCTGGGAAATAGTATCTTCTTTGGAGTAAATCTGTTAGCTTTGACTCACCCAGGTGGGTCCCTTGATGTAAATGATGAATTAGAGTTCAGTCAATGTCCTCTGGCACATACAATCTGCCATCTGGGAGAGTAGCCCACCCTTTTGAGTCTTTATGTGCCTCAAGTTGTTTAATTTTTATGTTGTCCTGTTCCGAGTAGGCAGGCTCTGAAGGTAGGATGCGCTCAGGGAAAGCTGGGAGGATGGTTAATGGCCCCACTGGTCTGAGGCCAATCTCTTTGGCACTTTGGTCTGCAAAATTATTTCCTCGTATTTCTATAGTTTCTCCCTTTTGATGGGCCTTGCAATGTATGATAGTAACTCGCTTTGGCAGCCAGATAGCCTCTGGCAAGGCCAGGATCTCTGGGACATTTTTGACAGTCTTCCCTCCTGAGGTTAATCAACCTCTTTCTTTATAGATGGCCCCGTGCACGTGTGCAGTAGCGAAGGCATATCGACTGTCTGTGTAGATGTTAACAGTTTTGCCCTCACTAAATCTTAAGGCCTGGGTTAGAGCAATTAATTCTGCTTTTGGGGCTGAGGCTCCATGTCCCAGGGCTTGAGCCCAGATTGCCTTACTTACAGTGACCACAGCAGCTCCAGTGTATCATATGCCATCCACCATGAAGCTGCTGCCATCCGTGAAGAGTTCTTCCTCAGGACTGTCCCAGGGTGTGTCCTGTAAATCCAGTCTGGTCCCTTGGAAACTGTTTAAAATATCTAGACAGTCATGCACGGGCTGGGAGGGACCATCACCAGGGAGCAAGGTGGCAGGGTTTAAAGTCATGGTAGTGAAAAACTTTATTCGCTGTGGGTCTAACAATAGAGCCTGGTAGTGGGTTAGTCAAGTGCTGGTAATCCACTTGTCAGGTGGAGCCTTTAGCATTGGTTCAACCATGTGGGGAGCAGTGATTATAAGTTCGTGTCCCAATGTTAGTTTAGTAGCCTCCTTGACCAGTAGGGCAGTAGCAGCGGTTGCCTTCAAGCACTTGGGCCAACCAGTAGCGACGGTCCAGGTGTTTAGAAAGATAAGCCACTGGCCTCTTCCATGGTCCCAAGGTTTGGGTTAACACCCCTTTAGCTATTCCTCTTCTTTCTGCCACGTACAGATGGAAAGGTTTTGTGATGTCTGGGAGAGTCAGGGCTGGGGCTTGGGCTAGAGCTCCTTTTAGACCTTGGAAGGCTTTAGCTTCCGTTTTAGTTCAATTAATTTCTTCCCCCTGCCCCCTGGTTGCCTTGTACAAGGGTCGGGCGATTTCAGCAAACCCTGTGATCCATAAGCAGCAATACCCTGCAGCTCCCAAGAACTCACGGATTTGTCTCTTAGTGGTGGGAGGAGGGATTTGGAGGACTGCTTGAACCCTCTTTCCTGATAACCACCTCTGTCCTTCATATACTTTATACCCTAGGTAGGTTACCTCTGTAGAACACAGTAGTGCCTTTTTGGCAGACACTCAGCACCCTAGGGCTTGTAGGGCATCTAGCAAATCCCTGGAAGCTTCCTTACACTCAGAGTAAGTCCTTGCAACCAGAAGTAGGTCATCTACATACTGGAGCAAGGTAACTTCTGGGTGTTCCTGCTTGTAACTTTGTAGGTCTTGACCAAGGGTCTCATCAAACAAAGTAGGGGAGTTTTTAAACCCCCGTGGCCACCTTGTCCAGGTCAATTGTCCTGAGTACCCACCCTCTGGATCAGTCCATTCAAAAGCAAAAATGGGCTGACTTACCACTGACAATGGAAGACTAAAGAAGGCATCTTTCAGGTCCAGCACCATGTAGACTTGGTACTGTGGAGATAATAGGCTCAGCAGAGTATAAGGATTGGGCACCGTGGGGTGGAGTGTTTCTACCCATTTGTTAATGTCTCTTAAATCCTGCACTGGGCGGTAGTCATCCGTTCCGGGTTTTTGGACTGGCAGGAGGCAGTGTTCCAGGTCCCTCTGCTCTTAACCTATTAATGTGTGGGGCAATTCCCAGCTGGGCCCTTTGGCTGATAGGGTACTGTTTTACCCTAATCAGAGTGGTGTTGCTGGTCAACTGGACAATGATGGGAGGCCGGTGTGCAGCCAGGAGGGTGGGATTCGGCCCATACCTTGGGGAATTCTATGAGGAAGGAGTTTAATAAAGTCTCTCTAGTATCACAATTGTCAAAACAGAGTCCTTTAGTAGGCCCTTAGCTAGACTTTCATCTGGGATTAATTGATATGCTTCCCCAATGGGCAGGTCAACAAGATATGGGCAGGTGAGCCAAACTCCAGATGGGCTGAGTCTGAGGAAAAGGATATGGTGGCTTGTAGGTTATGTAATAAGTCTCTTCCCAATAAGGGATACGGACGGTCCGGCATCACCAAGAAAGAGAGAGTAATGGTTCCCCCACCTAAATCAGTAATCCTTGCCCTTGTCCAAGAGCAGTGTTGAGTCTCTCCTGTGGCCCTTGGATGGGGACTTTAGGTTCCAACAGGGGTTCCTCAACCTGTTGCAACACTGAATATGTGGCTCCAGCGTCCACTAGGAGCCTCACAGCTTTGCCCCCCACTTGTAAAGTTACCAAAGGCTCTCGGGGGCTCATCTGAATAGAGCCTCAGCCCCGTCAATCCTCCTCTTCTAATTGTTAAACCTTTTCTGGTTTTTTCCTGGTTTGTCCCTGGTTTTTAGTCTTATGAGGGCATTCATTTTTCCAGTGTCCTTTTTCTTTGCAATAATCACATTGGTCTTTCTCCAGTTTCCGGCTTTTAGGGAAGGGTGACCCTCTAGTGGAGGGGTTGGGTCATGTTCCAGCAGCAGCCAGTAGGACTTTAGTCAATCTTTTAGTCTGCCTTTCCTCAGGAGGGTCTCTATTATTACAGACCCTCTGGGCTATTTCCACCAGCTCAGACAGTACCTTTCCTTCAAACCCTTCTAACTTTTGTAACTTTCTTCTGGTATCAGGGGCGCCTGGGTTACAAAGGCTATGTAAATAGCTCTCCTATTTTCAGGGGCCTCTGGAACTATGAGGGTGTGTAAATGGCACACCTGCAGGAGGTGCTTCAGGAACGCACTGGGGGACTCATGTGGGCCTTGTATAGTCTCGCTCACCTTTGAAAGGTTGGTGGGCCTTCGGGCAGCAGTACGCACTCCCCTCAGCAGAGTCTGGCAAAACCAGTCTAGAGCCTCCTTACCTTCACTGCTGTTAGGATCCCAGTTGGGGTGGGAGGAGGGAAAAATTCTTTCTAGGCAGACAGGATCATCGGTGGGCAATCCATTTGGTCCCAAAATGGATCTTTGGGCCTCCCTCCGAATGAGCTCTCTTTTTTCTGAGGTGAACAGGGTCTGCAGTAGCTGTTGGCAGTCATCCAAGGTGGGTTGATGGGTGAAGAAAACAGGACTCTAAAAGGGATATGAGCCCTTGTGGCTCATCAGAGAAAGAGGGGTTCTGGTTCTTCCAATTATATAAGTCATGGGTAGTGAAAGGTACATATACCATGAAAGGGCCCTGGTGGGAAGGGGACAATCTCAGAGGAAGAACAGGGGCCGGGACTGAAGCTGCATAGGGAGTTCCAGTCCTGGTATGGGGAGGGGAAGGGAGGTCTGGGTGAGGAGGGTGGGGAGCCAAGGAGACTGGTGGAGGGGTTAGGGTAGAATAGAGGGCTAGGGAGATAAGGATCTTCCTCTTCCGGTGCATCCAGAACGGGGGTTTGTGGAGTCTTGCATCTGGTCTGGCCTTTGTCACTAAAATGGTGCGGTGTCCCCTAGTTCCGGGACTAGAGGACTCGGCATCTGAAAGGCAACACTTAAGCCATTTTGGCTTATCGGTTAGTACGTCAATCCAAATTTGAATGTAGGGTACCTGGCCAGGATGATCTGGCTGCCTCAAGATGACCTCTGGACCCTGAGGGCGATAGGGAGGTCGGTTGTTCCCTGAGGGGGCCAACCGACCTTGAAAGTGGGCCATTCCGATTCACAGAACTTTCTTAAGTCAAATCCATTAATAGAAGCTCCATAGTCAGCAGCGCATTTTTGGAAGTCCTGAAAATTATCTAAAAAACAAGCTAGAACAGTGGGGCAGGCGGTTGACTGATTCTGTCGGATAGTAGACTATCCTGGAGAGAGAGATGCGACGCAGAAAGCAAAGTGAAGGCGCAAACGGTCACGAACCAGGCTGACAAGACAAATACAGACAGACAGACAATGACCAGATTAAGCCACACGGAGAGGCCTACCAGTGGACAGGATCGACGTCTTGCCCTGTCCTGGGACTTGGTGTAAGTGACTGCATCCAGTCTGACCTTGTCCCCCAGAGAGCTGACTCACCAAGACAGACAGGATACCAGGTGGCTTCGTCCAGAAGAGCATCCTGAAGACGGGCTGGAGTCCCCCCGAGAGTGAGGCTGAGGCACGTCTCTCAGGAGCTCCCCTTTACTCTGAGTAGGGCTCCCAGGCAACCGTCACAGGAGGCCAACTTTGGGCCTGGAGAAATCAAATCTCGCTGGGGCCTCCAAATGTTATACCCAACGAGAACAAGATCATTCAAGCTGTTCACGTAAAGCCAAAAGAAGCCTTTATTATAGCTGGCCAGTGATGACCACCCATACACCTAAAAGCGATGTGGAGGGGAATCGCGCCCTTGTTCCTTCACTGTCAGCCTTTTTAGGGAAAATGACATGTGAGTGGGGTGGGCGGTACGGTCACTGTTTCTAGCCAATGCCAGTAAGCCAGCTACAGAAGCAGATGTTAGCGATTAGCGGTTAGCTATCTCTCCCTCCTGATGGTGCATTTAGGCCTTTAGGGACCTTCCAACTTACTTAATTTAAAGGTCACCCCTCGGTTTCCGAGAACTGTTTGTTCCATTTCTGGGACATGGTAGTTGAGAATTTTATTTCTTGGGGACTGTAACAATGGAGGAATTTGAATAAAGCAGCACAATGTGATTAAGAGAAAGACAGAAGAGAATAGAAAAATAATTGTAAAAAGAGAAAATGTATAGGAAACAGCGAAAGGATAGACCTAAATGATAACAAATCAATAACTGGATTAAATATAAATGGGCTACACACTGAAATCAAAAAGCAGGTTATCAGACTGGATAAAAATGCAGCTAAGTGTTATCTGCAAGAGACACACTTTGAATACTAAGACGTGGATAGTTTCAAAGCAAAATGAGACAGAAAGATGGACCATGTGAACACGAGCTAAGAAAGTGGGTATGGGGGATTTGGGCGTCGACTTGAGTGCAGCCAGGGATGCCTACCAAACTGGCAACAGTGCATCTGGGTGCCTGTGAGGGTTTCCAGAGACTGGCACGGGGTCAGCAGAGTGTGTGGGGAAGACCTGCCTTCCACGTGGCTGGGGACCCTGAGGAAACAGAAGGCCTCTCTGCTTCTTCCTCCTTGAGTCAGGTAAGTTGTCTCCTGTTGCTGCAGGTTGAACAGCAGCCACCAGGTTCTCTGACCTTTGAACTCTGGCCCTCAGAGGTTCTGGGGATCTCAGCCTCTGGTGGAGGCCATGCCACAGGGGTCCTTTGTTCTCAGCTTCCATCTGCTGGGCTCTCCAGCTTGCAGAGCGCCTGCCTGGTACTTTTCAACTTCTGTGATCACGTGAGAAGCTCTTTTTAAAAAACGGTGCCACTCTGGTAACCCCAGCAACTTGGAGGGCTGAGGCAAGAGGAGGGCAAGTTCTAGGCCAGCCTCAGCAACTCAGCGAAGCCCTGTCTCAAAATAAAGAATAAAAATGGCGGAGAATGTGGCTCTGTGGTTAATCACCTGTGGTGCAAATAAATAATAGCGACAATGAATTTCACTATTATATATAATAGGAATATGTTAACATTATATATAATAAAATGTATCAATAAATAACAAATACATTTAATGCTGTTTCTATTTCTTGGCAAACTGACTAATACAAACGACTATATTAATACTTGTCACTGGGCGTGGTGGCTCACGCCTGTCATCCCAGCACTTGGGAGGTTGAGGCAGGAGGATTGCGAGTTCAAAGCCAGCCTCAGCAACTTAGCGAGGCCCTAAGCAACTCAGTGAGACCCTGTCTCTAAATAAAATACAAAATAGGACTGGGGATGTGGCTCAGTGGTGGAGTGCCCCTGGGTTCAATCCCCAGTACCAAAAAAAAACTTGTCAAAATAGATCCCACAATAAGAAGTATTACTAGAAAGAATGGGGCATTTAATTTCATAATAGTAAAAGAATCAACAGAACAGAAAGATATAAAAATAATAAATAAATGTGCACCCCATAGAAAGAGACTCAAAATACATGAAACAAAGGCTGGTGGAACAAAGGGAGGAGGAGAAAACCACCAGGGTTGGAGAATTGAAGATATATTTTAAGTCATTGATTTATAAGAACACCATGGACACATTACTTGATGTTTGTAGTGTGATCCACCCAGCGTCCACACTTTTCAAGTATGTATAGAATGTTCTTCAAGATGGATTAGTGCTGGACCTTAAAGCAAGTTTCAGTGTACTTCAAAAGACTGAATCATACAGAGCTTCTTCTTTGACTTAAGTGGAATTAAATTAGTCATCAATAACAGAAAGATGGCTCAAAAAGCCCCAAGTCTTTGGAGATTAAACAACACACTTCTAAATAACTCAAGGGTCCAAAACAATTGCAATCAAAATTGCAAATATTCTTAACTGAATGAGAGCAAAAATACAACTTGTGACAATGGGTGAGATACAGAGAGAGTCATGGAAAAGGGAAAGTCGCAGTTTTAAAGGACATAGTAGAAAAGCAAAAAGGGCTAAAATCCATTATATGCTACCAGATTATGAAACAAAAAAACACAAACATGTATTTTTAGTAAAACAAAAGTCAGCAAAAACAAAGAGATAATAAATAGAAATCAGTGAAATAACAGAAATCAGTGAAATAACAGAACAAGTGAAAGTAAAAGATGATCCTTTGGGAAAAATAAAATGATAAACCTCTAGCTATGGTCATCAAGAAAAAAATCATCAATTTCGAGAATGAAAGAGGGTCTCAGCCACAGGTGCCGTAGACACGGGGAGGAGAACAGGGGGTTTTACTCGGGTAAGGCAGGGCTCTGCAGTAAGGCTGGAGAACGTCTGATCTGCAGGGGGTGCCGGTGGGTGCAGGGAAGCTTCTTTTGTTAATATACGTCGTGGCCCTGCAAGTGGGCTGGTTTTTGAGAAATTCATTAAGGTACGTGATGTAGATTGTGTGCATTTTTACGTGTACATTACACTTCGATTTTTAAAATGATAGTCACGTGACCACTTTGGTCATCAGTGGGTCACTTATAGAACCACGGTCCCACAAGATTACATCACCTAGTGACACTGCAACTGTCTTAGTTTGTGCAAGTTCAGCCCATGTTTGCAGGATGAAGTCACCTAACCAGAATGTGTCCCCATTGTTGAGCAAGACTTGACTGTACCTCCAAAATTAGGGTGCTTCTCCTCTACAAAATACCATGTAATTGCTGCTTTAATGGGTTAACTCTCCCTATGTGTAGTAATTTGAAAATCTCTCACTGTCACTTTAATGAAAAAAGAAATGACATATAACATAACATTAAATTTAAAATCGTATCTATCATAAATTTTAAGAGAGTATAATGTACATTTTAAATAGATGGATGGATAGGAAAATGAATATTAAGTTGATAGTTTTGAATGAAGCACCAAGATATTTTTAAGAATTGACATTCAGACACCAAAACTCTGATTGGGAAGAAACTGTTCAACAAGGGTCTCAGCCAGTAGCGTTTTGTGGTGCATCAAAGGTGTGCTTGTGAGAGTGGACTGCACCCCGTATGCAGGCAATCGTCCATGGGTGATTTTAAAACAATAACCAAACCCACAAAAAGGTGATTTGCTCTTTATTAACACCGTGCGCTGACAATCCTAAACAATTCAGTGATAGAATGTTCCTCCTGAAGAAAGCCTTGGTCTAAGCTCTAAATACTTGCCGTCATTATTAATAATACACTTGTCAGCTTCGCATCAGCCCATTATTATTACTTATCCCTTATTAAACACTGTATCTGATGTGAAAGTCAATTCAGAGAACTTCCCCTTAAAGGGTTTTCTGTCCCCATGCATGAACTCGGTTACATGGGTTCACTTGGAAAGCAAGCTCACCATGGTTAGACACCATTCAAGTTTGCAAACTGAGAGGTAGGGGGCTTTTGTTTGACAAGTGCAAATTTGAGTTCATAAATAAAATGTTTTACTGAATGTAAATATCTTTTTAAAATTTTTTTTAGTTGTAGATGGACACAATACCTTTGTTTTATTTTCATGTGATGCTGAAGATCAAACCCAGTGCCTCACACATGCTAGGAAAGCGCTCTACCACTGAGCCACAATCCCAGCCCCTGAGTGTAAATATCTTTAACATTAAAATTCCTTTTTGCAATTAATGGTTTTAGAACCATCCAAGAAAATAATTAATATTGATTATTACATGATTGTTCCTGAAAATGATTTTGTCATATTGAAGAAGAAAAGTGTTAAAAATGATCTGGTTCAGGTGTTAATTACATGAGGTATACAACTGCACAATTCATAATGAGGCTGTAAGAATTAAATAAGAAAATGCATATAAATGTCCTGGCATGGTGGCTGCCGTTTACTCATAACACCTGACCACTTGTTATTAGTAGCCATAAGGATGGATGGAAGGTGGGCTCCCACCTACCCTCCTGCACACTTGTCCCTCTATTTCCAGGCTTTATCTGACAAGTTGGATTCACGTGCCAACTGTGCACGAAGCTTAGTGTTTTATGTGTATTATCTAATTTTTTTCACAAAATCTCCATGAACACCATCTTTATCCCCACTTACTCTGTTACAAAGCTACACTCAGAGCCGAAGCAATTCCCTCAAATTTATACAGCTAACAACTCTAAGCTTTGTGATTGAGCCTAATTTTATTTAATATTAATCCTGCACATTAATGCAGAATTAATGGTCCCTCAATGGCTTAAGGTACCATTCCACTGTTTCCTGCCTTCTATTGTTTCTGTGGAAAAGTCAACTGTCAGCCTGTCCCTACTTCTTATATCTTCTCTCTTCTCTTCTTTTTTACAAAATCTTTTCTTTGTTTTTGTTGCCATGAAATTTCATTGTCTTATGTTTTCCTTTTAATTTAATATACTTGGAATTTATTAGCCTTCTGAGGATTGTTCTTTCCTCAATTCTGGAAAATTCTAACCTTTATTTCTTTGTATCATTGGCCTTGCCCCATCACCTCCCCAACCCTTTCTTCCTTCCTTCTACCTCCTCTCTCTTAACCTATAACCCCAGGAACTCAGGAGGCTGAGACAAGAGGATTGCAAGTTCAAAGCCAGCCTCAGCAACTTAGCCAGTCCCTAAGCAACTGAATGAGACCCTGTCTTAAAATTTAAACTAAAAATTAAAGGGGCTGGGAATGTACTCAGTGGTAAAGCATCCCTGGGTTCAATCCCTAATACCCAAAATAAATATAAATAAATCATTTAAAATTTTAAAAAATAAGGAAAAGCATTTGAACTTCCCACTCTATCTTTTAGGTTTTTTAATCTCTTGTCCTTATGTTCCATATCTATCTATTGCTGGGATTATTTTTCAACTTTTTTTTATTTTCTCTTCAATTTCCTTAATTCTCTCTTCTCCTTTGTCTAAACTACTATCAATTCTGAGTTTTTAGCTATTCTTTTTATTTTTTTTTCATTTCTAGAGCTTCATTTTCTAATCTATTTATTTCTTACTCATTTTAAATCTGCTCTTATTTCTTGATAATATTAAACATAATTTTCCACTAGTGGTAAAATCTTAATATCTGATTCTATAGTAATAGTAATATCTGATACTATAGTAATAGTGTCTTATTCCTCTCTCTCTCTCTCTCTCTCTCCTATTTCCTTATTTTTCTACTGATTTTTGCACAAGAATTGCTCATTCCCCATAGAATCCAAATAACTGTACTTATTTTTACTATTTTATTTTATTATTTTTATTTTTTGATTCATTGTACACAATTCATTTCTCTGGTTGTACACAAAGTAGAGTCACACCATTTGTGTAATCACACCTGTAAATAGAGTAATGACATTTGTCTCATTCCATTATCTTTCCTTCTCCCCTCCCCATCCCTCATTTCACTCTGCTATATGTTTTTAAACACTGGGATGAAAGTGCTTCCTCCAAAGAGCCTTTGGGCTCTCTTCTATCACTGCCTGGGATTGCTACCAGTATGTGTCCACTTTAAGCTAGTCTTGGCTTGAAATTCCCTGTGTGCCCAGGTTGTGTGAATTTGGCTTCCTGAGACCTGAGTGGCCTGGCTTAGCTTGGACACGATGTGGGGCTTTTGGTCTTAGCTCATCTCAAAGCATCAGTAGGAGCAATGTTCTGGGCACCACCATCTTGGGCTAGAGCTCACCTAACAGGTTTTTAAATGAGCAGTAGACCAATGTTTCTATCCTGAGAATCAGGGTTTAAATTCTTTCAAGAAGTAGCGAGGACAGGGGAAAGGTCCACAATCCAGACCTCCGAGAGGAGGGCCTTTGTGCTGTCCTCATGCTGCCTGACACTCCACGCCCACACTCCAGCAGCAAGCTGTGGGAACACAGCCTTCAGCTGGCCGTGGGTCAGGCTTTGCAGGGATGCAGGTGGGGCTGGGGAAAGATGGCAGTGGGGTGAGCATGCCGGGCAAAGGGGACAGTGTGACCTGAAGCAGAGGCCTGCAGAGGCAGGATGAGCTGAGGGAACAAAAGTCGTCCCAGGAGGCAGTGATGGACCAGGGAAGGAAGATTCATGGCGGACGAGCTATGAAAACGCCCAGCTGTGGAGTTCCCACCCTCTTCAGCCCTGGGGGCCCTGGGGGCTTTAGAGCCAGGGAGTGACGCCATCAGGCCAACCAGGACGAGGTGATGTCCACTTCACTTGTTGCTTCATGTGCAGCACCTGGCACACGGGGGCCTCGGCATCCACGTGCTGGATGAGTGGGTGAAGACTGTTGGCCTGGCCTCCTTAAACTGAGGGACCAGATATCCCATCTCAGCTTGTTGGTTGGTCCTTTATTGTCACGCATAAGAGTGGGATTCATTGTGCGTAGTGTGACTTGATCAAGCTCAGTCCCCACTCCCCCCCCTCGCCGCCCAGCACCTGCTTGTTCTACTCTTTACCAGTTTAGTCTGGATTCATAACTGCATGCTTGGACACGACATTAAACGACTTCAGTGAAAATCGCTAAGCATGTGCTCAGTCGTTCAGAGTCCCCCATACTGTCATCAGCTGATCCCTGACAGCACCAGAATTCCCTTCTGGTCCTTAAGGAGCCTCCTGGGGTCCCCCATGCCATCCCTGGACACCCGGCACCTCCCTAACAGTCTCTCCTTGCTCCGCTCAGCCCAGCGCAGCCGCTCCAGCACTGCTGACTTGGAGAAACAGTTCCTACCCCTGCCCCAGGGGTGAGTCGTGCCCCAGGCTGAGCCTTCTAATCATGGTGGCTGGTCCAGACGTGGCCACGGATGCCAGCCAGCTGGTTGAGTCCGGCCCCCTCCCACACGTCTTCTGGACGGAACCGGATGAGAAGAGTGGTCTTTTCCCTCAAGCCTCTAGGATGGAAGGTTCTGCCCCCAGAACTGCCTCTGGCCGAGTTTCCCCGCCAGCTTGCCCTTCACATGGAGGCAGCATGCGGAGAGGAACAGGCAGGAAAAGACAGAGAGGGAGTGCTGCGGAGGGGAGAGGACACGGAGTTGTCTAAGGCTCCACGTCAACTTGCCCTGGAGGACGTTGCACGACATGAACCAATAAACAATGCTCCTTCCCCTTCGGCCAATCCAGGTTGAGATTCTGTTACTTGCAACCCACAAGATTCCAGCTAACTCTGAAGGCTTTGCATGGAGCCACCCTGAGGATCTTCGTTCATTCCTTCTTTTATCTATTCAATCAGTTGTGGACTAAATGCCAGCATTTTCTATGAATGCCCGCAGGTGCCTGGGAGCACAGAATCTTTCCAGGTGTTCCTTCTACCTGCCCCTTCTTCCAGCCACCTGTGACTGCTGGGGCATCTGGCCAGATGCTCTCAGTGATACATGTGATGGAGAGAAAGTGAGAATAATCCATCTGAGTATGTGCAGGGAGACCCAAGCTCTGCGGCCCTGACACCCGACCCCAGCAGCGACAGCCCCCCCCCAAGACACGTGGGGCTCCACCACAGGTGTGAGGCCAGTGCTCTCCCAGTTCACCTGGCACACATCTTTATCAAGTGGGCTTATCACTCCTCCACCTCGTAGAAGCCGTCATCTGACACCAAGCTCAGAGAGGTTCAGGGTATGCCCAAAGCACACAGCTACTGGGCGGTAGAACTGAAAACTGAGCCCAAGTTTCCCAATTCAATCCTGCGATTACGATTAGCTCATGAATGAGGAAGAACAGAAAAGATCTGGATGCAGGAGGCATCCGCCCTGCTGGGTGATCTCAGGGAACCACCCCACCTCTTTCCAGCTCTTTTTTGCCTCTTTAGGATGTGAGCAAGCACTTGCTCAGGTGTGGAGCATGTTAATGATCATCGTTTGTGGAGGGCGGAGAATGGATCAGAGGGACAGGGGAGGTCACGGAGAGAGAGCTGGTGACATGCAGGGGGCAGCTCTCTTCTCTGCTTGGTGCTGAGCCAGGCATGGACCCCATGCGTCAGTCAGCCAGGGCTCCACCACTGAGCCACACCCAGCCGGAGCTGGGCAGCTGACTGCGGCGGGGTTAGGAATGGCGTCGAATTGTGCACAGACGTACCAGGAGGAAGTGCGTGCAGAAAGTGCAAAATCTGAGTCCAGGTCTGTTGTCTGGTTCATTGCGTCTGCAGGTCAGCGTCCTGGTTTCCGTAACGTACCTACGTATGTCAGATGTGACTGCCCGGGAAAGCCAGGGAGGGCTAAATGGGACCTCTCTACCAGTTTCGCAACATTTTGTGAGTCGACCGTTACTTCAGATAAAATTTGTTTTAAAAAGAAATATTGGCAAAGAAGAAAAAAATACAAACTGAGAACTCTAGGCGGTCCCTGTGACCTTGCCTGAGGTACCTGCAATGTGGGGCTCCTTCACTGGTGGGGGTCCGTAGACTTGTGGCTGGAACTTGTTATCCCTAACATTCATAAGAAGCATGTGTATTATCTCAAATTCGTTTTTAAATATTTTGATCACTGCATTTCAGTGTGATTAGTTCCCTTTGTGTCTGCTGCTTCTACCTGGTGCGTTAAGAAAGCGTTATTCTGAGGAGATGCTCCAGCTTCCTTGGGCAGGAGCTCAGAGGAGACCAAGTCGCCTGCCCTGGAGGCCAGGTCTAAATGGGCCACCCTCCTGGGTGGGAAACTGAGGTCCAGAGGGGGTTCCCAGGCCAGGAGGCCTCCGCTTCCCAGACTCCCTCATAAGCAGGGTGCCTCCTCCAGGAGGAAGGGGAGCTCCTGTCCCTGCCTGTGGCCACCTGGGCCGTGTGCCGGCTCTACCAGATGGAGCTGTCCCAGGTCCACTCTGGGCTGCACGGTGGCCTTTGAGATGAGGAACAATGCCACATTGTGGCCTGGCTGCAGATAAAACAGAAACTTGGCCGGGCTGCCCGAGCGGGAGCCACTGTCCCCTTATTAATGCCAGCGGCGCGCCCCACCGCGCCCGCGCCGCCCCGGCCGTTGCGGCGGTTGCGAGCCCGCCGTCCCGGCCTCCGGAGGGGCGGTCAAAGGCCAGCGCGCCGGGCACTTTTATTGTCAGCTGCCTCAGTAATCTTTAACCTCCGCTGGCCAAAGGGCTGAAACCCAGCAAGACAAGACAAACAAGGGCTGGGCCGCGCCGTGAGTCAGGAGCCCGCGGCCCTCGCAGCGCCGTGCGCCCCACCGGGTCTCAACCCCGGCGCCCCACGCCCACCACCGGGTGCCACAGCATCGCTCCTGGCTGGGGGACGCACGGCCATGGGTGACAGCTGCCAGCCCGTCACCACGGGTCAGGGATGCCCACTCCCGGCCAGTGGTGGGAGCGGTCACGTCCTGGGGTCCCTCCAGGACAGCAGGGTAAGGAGGCCCCCCAGGCCCCGCCCACCGTTCCTCTGTCCTCCTGGGTCCCTGCATCCTCACCTGTGAAACGGGCACACTGCCGTCTCAACATCGTTGCCAGCCTCCGCCACTTGTCACCTGCTGGCCACTAGTGAGGACATACGGTGCCCTGGTCCTCATCATATCCTGGAAGGGGCTGAGGGTCCCTGTTTTGCACACAGGATTTAGAGCACAGAGGGGACTTGTCCAGGGTGGCCCCAAGATCTGGACTCAGGTCTCAGTGACTCCAGCGCTGTCCTCTCTCTGCTCCCAGCATACCAAGCCCCCTGGCAGGGGTGTGCTGGCCCCGGCGTGTGGGATCGTGGCTCCCTTGGGCCATGAGGACACTGAGACTTGCCCTCTCTGCCAGGGACCAGGGTCATGACCCATGCAGTTTCCCACCTGCCCTGCTTCCTCCTAAACTGAGGGGGGATGTCACATGCCCATGGGGACTGCTCCTGTCACCGTTGTGAGAAGGTTCAAACACGGCGCTCTACCCCGAATGTGCTTTAAGGTGCCCTAAGGGTCCCTGGTGACTCCGAGGCGCCCATCCCCATCAGCTGCCTCACTCTGATCAGGGAGGGGTCGTTGTCAGAGGAGGAGGAGACTAGGAGAAAGGGGCGGACCGCACCCCTGCCCTCCCCTGGGCAGGGGCTGGTGGAGGGGAGGACACTGGAGGTGCACAAGGGTGGCCTCAGCTGGAGCTGGCTCCTCATTACCCCTTTGCGGGTCTCTGCCAGGCCAGCAGGACGTCCCCGCACTCTGGACGCCCAGGGCCAGGCCTGCCTAGCCCTGCCTGCCTGCTGATAGTTTCCTCTGCACCTAGGGCAGAAGGTCAGGAAAAGCAGCAGCGGTTGAAGAAGGTTATGGTCTTGGGGATCTACGCAGGGTGGGGCGTGGGAGGGAGAGAGATAAGAGTGGACAATAAAAGCCGGGCAGAGGGAGACGGGGGGCCGGCTGGCATGGGCACAGCCTGAAGTGCCATCTCTTTACGACCCATAAAGGACATGCAAACAGGCAGCAGCCAAGGCCTTATCTGCCCCTCGGGATCTGTAAATGATCACCCAGAGCCCACCACGGGCCTCAGAAATGACAGCTGTGCGGCCACACATGGGAGCAGCCCCAGGGCACGGGAAGCCCGGGACAGAGGCAGGGAGGCCTGGTGCCCAGCAGCTCCGCTGGGCTGTCCCCTCGGGCTGCAGGTCCTGGATAGTTCCGTGAAGTCAGGCAACGCGTGTCCTGAGCCAGGAGCTCGCCCCACACGGGGGTCTGCAGGCTGCCGGGGGGATTCTTTGTCGTGAGACGCCACTGGACCAGAAGGACGGACTGGAAGGGGGCACTGACGTGGGCCATGTGACAGGTGCTTTGGTGAATGGCTCAGCAGCATCCAGGATGGTCGGTGGGGCCCCACAGGTGGTGTTGTGACTGTCCCTTGCCATCCTTGCCGCAGGCCCGTGAGGAGAGTGAGTCTTGGGCACTGTGGGGAGGCAGCTGGAGGGCCTCCAACCCGGGGGATTCCCTTGGCCTTGCCCTGACCCCTCTGGGCTCTGAAATCCATCCCCACATTTTTGAGAGCCAAGGGCTGCTGGTGGCAGGGGCCTCATCCCTGCCGGGGGCCCCTCTCCCTGGGTCTCTCTGATTTATGTGCGCATGTCTCTGCACACCCTGGAATCTGCAGCCAGGGCCGGGGCCATCTGGAGCGCCTCCCACCTGCCCCCAGCCCCCGCCCACCACAGGTCCCACCCTTCCTGCCCTGTTCTGCAGGCCGGGCCGACTCTGTGCCACCTCGACTGCTTGACCTCTGACTTCCTGCCGAGTCCAGCTGCAGGAATCCTGGGCCGGAGGTGGACAGTGGAGGAGGGTCCCGGGGTTTCTCCCCGTTCCCACCCTGCAAGTCTGGCCTCAACCTCCACCCAGAGGCTCCTCCACGCCTCCAGCTCTCAGCTGGCTCGGGTGACTAGGCTACCCTCCCCAGCCCCAGGGACTCAGAGCTTCCTGCTCCTGCCGGTCCTCGGCTGAGGCGACTTTCCAAAGTCGGCTCCTTTAACTCTGCTCACACCTCTAAAAAGTCCCCGAGAGGACGCCCACTCACTGCTGACCGGAATGTAAATCAGCACAGCCATTACGGAAACGGTATGGGGGTTCCTCTGAATCTGCAAATAGAACTGCCATCTGATCCAGCAACCCCGCTCCTGGGGATGTATCCAAGCGAAATGGAATCAGTATGTCAGAGACATCTGCACACCCATGTTCATTGAAGCACTATTCACAGGGGCCCAGATAGGAAATCAAACTAGGTGCCCATTGGTGGATTCATGGATAAAGAAAATGTGGTATGTGTGCACTATGGAATATTACTCAACCATGAAAAGGAACAGAGTCATGTCATTTGCATGAATTGGAGGACATCATGTTAAGAAGAATGAGCTAGACACAGACAGATACTGAATGTTCTAAGTGGAAACTAGAAAGTTGATCTCATAGGATTGGAGGATAGATTATGCTTATCAGGGCTGTCCTGAGCCAGGGGGCTCTGCCGTTGGCAGCCCCTGCAGTCACACACCCAGGAGCACCAGGGACGGTGCCACCACCCGGACATGGAGTCTCTAGGCCCTCACTGAGGGAGCCAGGATCTGGGAGGGACTGGAGTTGCCACCTGCCCTGGGTTTTCCCCAAGGGGAGAGGTGACACCTGTGTAGTGGGGGCCAAGCCCCCTGCGTGCGGGCCACCGAGTGGGACTGGTCAGCACACCCGTCACAGCCGCAGAGGGCCAGGTCCCGGGGGACAGAGTAGAGTTGCAAAATAGAAGAAAAATTATCAACCAGTGAGTCTGGAAATAGGGCTGACCGCAGGCCCTCTGCTGACCGCAGACTGTCCCCTGTGCCCCTCGGACACAGGTTCCCCTCTGTCTTGTGCTCCTCTATGCTGTGGTACTAGAACAATGCACTTCATCATCTGTGTGACCAGCACGGGGACACGGGTACTGTGCCGTCTGGGGTAGAGTCACAGTAAGCGCATGCCCGGCAGGCGCCTTGGAACCCTGCACACGGGAGAGGAGGGCTTTGACCATCGCACCTGGCACACACCGCCACGCGCCAGCCCCTGCACGGCCCGCACATGCACCGGGCCACTGCAGCCTCACCGCTACCTGCCACTGTGAGCTCTGCACCTCTCTGACCCTCAGTTTCCTCGTCTATAAAACAGGGACCATAATTCCTCCAGGCTGTCTCACACTGAGAACTGGGGAAATGAACGTCCAGAACACTTCACGAGGGAAGTGTCCAGCCGGGGGCCTCTGAGGTCCCCAGCTCCCTGGACAAAGCCTGGCACAGGGGTGGACTCCTGGGAAGTATCTCCTGGACAAATACAATTACTCTACTCTGTTTTTAAAATTTGGAGGCTTGTGGTTTTTATATACAAGATCAAGGCCAATCCAGGTGCACTCCATTTTGTGGAAATGCAGATGACGAGGATGTCCTGCGGCAGCTGCACAACGTGAATGGTCCTCAGTGAAGACACAGAGTTGCAACGAGGCAAACCTGCCTCCCTACCCGCTTTTAAAGGGCATCAAGAGCCGCACCATTTCCACGTGGGTGGGCGGAGGGCACCGGCAACTGCGCTCTGTGTTCCTGCCACAAGGGGGCGCCACTCCAGCTGGGAAACCCTGGTCCTGAACCCAGGCGGCGGCCGTGGCTAGTGTGGGGCGCACCTGGTCACTCTGAGCAGAGTGGATGAGCAGCAGGGGGACCCAGGGAGGGCGCAGAGATCCCCTGAGGAAGGTTCAAGGTGGGCTGGCCAGGTCAGCTGAGTGGAATGGAGTGAGGGGGCAGATGGGTCTGGCTGCACCCCAGCATGGGTCCCATAGGTGGCTTCTTAGGGGTGGAGGGAGGCCAGGGTAGAGACCCTGGAGCAGCTGTGGTGTGGCTGTGGGACTGTGGGCCCTGAGAGGAGCACCGTCCCCCAGGCCTGGGCGCAGGAGGTCTGAGCCTGCCGCTGGCTGACCACGCTGGCGGGCCGGGCCAGGGCCAGGGCTCTGCGGAGCAGGTGAGAAGTAGCTGAGCCGAGTGTGGGCAGGGTGCTCACCTCCGCCCACCCGTGCGGCTCTGCCTGCTTCCTGCCTAGACTGTCCTTTCTGCCTAGGCCCTGACCGTGCCCCAGGAGGGGCTCCGGGGGAGGGGACACGGTGGGCCCGACATGGCAGATGGCGACAGGTGACTCTCCCGGGGACCCAGAGCACTTCACGGAGGTGCAGCTTCCAGGGGACTGTCACATGGGCTCCGCCCTTTCAGGTGCACAGGAAGTCATGGTCCCAACTCCTCAAGTTCAAGGCTCGGAGCCCCCAGCCTGCCACAGTGAAGACCTCGCCTGTGGGGGGGCCGTGATTCTGAGACCTCTCAGATGGCCTGGCCTGCCCCTCCCCCTCCTCTCAGGACAGTGGCCAGAGGAGCCCACGGTCAGCTGCTGGAGGAGCTGGCCCCCTCGGCTGATGCGGATGCTGCCCCCGTGTGGCACTGCCACCCACACCAGGTGTTCACCTCTCGTCCTGCAGGTTGCTAGGCCAAGCCACCACCAAGACCTGGGCCACCGCTGTCTGCTTGGACCTGCAGACTGAGTCCTTCAGGCAGCCTTCACCCAGCAGTGGTCAGCGGGGTGACCCTCGCTCCTCCTCCCCCAGGCCCACCAAGGGTTCAGGGAAGGAGACTCTGCAGCTGCTGTGGGTATGTCTGGAATCTGATCCTGTCCCCCAGCCCTGGCCCCAGAGGACACACTGTCCCTCTCCATCCCGTGACCCCCGGTCCACATCCCAGGAGGAGCAAGCCACATCTCCTTCCCCCAGGACCCCCTTGGTCACTGACCTCATTACTGAGGAAGCCCCTTTAGGAATCCCAGTGGCTGCGTGTGGCCCCTGGACACAGCAGACCCCCTGGACCCACCTCACCGGCCTGCCACCACTGTACCCCTTGGGCACAGCTCACCTGCGGCCGCTGAGCTTCCATGTCTGCTAAACATCTCACACGCACGCGGAAGCGGGAACTCGCCTCTGCCGCCTCTTCACTCTGGATTCCAGCTTACCACAGCTGCCACTGCCTCCCGAGAGCCCCCCTGGGTCTCCCCCAGGCAGTCAGGGTCCCCTCTGGACACATGGTCCCTGTCACCTCCCATTTCTGCCTCCCCCTCCTCACTGTGACGCCCTGAGGGCAGAAGCTGATGTGACCCCAGTGTCCGTCACCGAAGCCCACCAGAGCCCGACGGTCCCTGGAATGCAAATCAGATGGAGCAGGCAGGAAAGCGGTCAGGCCGGCACCTGGGAGCTGGCCTCCTGGCACAGGGAGGAAACCAGCACTCCGTAAGCTTAGCTGCTGTCCCTCCCCAGCGTTCTCCTGGGGAGCGACCCAGGACTCGGTGGCTCGCTGTTCCTCCCAAAGCTCCGAGAAGCATCTTGTTTGAAGAGGTTCGGATCCTGGGGTCTCTGAAGGGGCTTCCCCTCCCCAAGGAAGCTCTCCTCCCCAGTACCCCAATCCAGTCTCCAGGACTCCGGGACATTAGAAAGAAGTTCTGGAAAGGGGCCAGATGGTGACCTGGTCCTGCCCTGGGAGCCAGCCACCCCAGCTCTGCCCACGGCTGTCCCAGCCCACGGCTCTGCCTGACCCAAGCCTGGCCCGAGGCTCCTCGGCATCCGTGACCTCAAGCCCTGACGCTGAGGCTCTGAGCCTCATCCAGCTCCTCCTCCCCCAGGCCCGCTCCCCTGGTGCTCCCGCCTGGCTGCCCCAGCCCGGCTGCCCCAGCCCCAACAGGACAGCTGGACATGCTCCTCCCTGATGAGGCCAAAACATGTTGTTAGAAAAACAGTTCTGGCCAAGGCTGGCTCCTGCCATGGTGGAGTGGAGAGCCCAGGCCTCCCTGTCACATCACGTGGAACCCAGGTTCAGGGTCATCATCTGCACAGCAGGGTCAGCAGCCCTGACCCAGTGGGGGCTGTGGAGCCTCAGAAGGCTCATGCACCCATTCCTGTGCCTCCCCACGATCCAATGGTCCTGGAAGGGAACACTGACCCTGAATGGGGGTCCTGATTTGTTCACTTCTGCTGTGCCCAATCCCCCTCCCAGATTAACACATCTCCAGATGTCGTGACTGAGAACACAGGTTTGGCCAGAACTTAATTTGAGTCCAAGCTCCCCACATGTTAGCTGTGTGACCCAAGACAAGTGACTTAACTTCTCTGAGTCTTAGCACCATTTTCTGCGAAATGGGGATAGCAATAAGGATTAAGCAAAGTAATGCGTGTGACATGGTACTGTTTCTTGGTATAGACACTAAACGTTAGCTACTATTATTGCTATTACCATCCGTCTGGAAGACCAGGGGCCAAGGACCCAGGGCTATATTTTTCTGAGGGACAGAGAAGGCCCCTGGGAAGGAATTTGCCCTAAAGAAGCAGTGAGCAGGACATGGGCCCAGCCTGGGGACTGCAGGTGCTGGAGGGGCATCTGGGAACAGGAGCCCATAGGGACTTCCAAGAGCAAAGCCCCCAGGCCTTCCCCACACCTCTGTGGGCACCCAGGGCAGCAGTGGACCTCTGGGGTCCAGTGGGGGCCTGGCTCTGGCAGCCACATGGTGCTGGGCACCAGATCCAGATAGGAGGGGCACCAGGGACCACAGGAGCCCCTCAACGGTCTGGCTTCCCACTGCAACAGGTAGAGCGCACCCAAGGAATGGCCCTTGTGGCCAGAATTGTCACTCAGGTGGTACCCCGACGTTGTGGGCTAGGAAGCATATTTGCCCCATATTGAGAGAAAGAGTTGATTAGGAAACGTGACAACGGTCCTCGCGAGGACAGTCTGCTCACCTTTCTCCTGCCTGTGTGTGTCCTGCCGACAGTCCCCAAGGCCCTTCTACCATAGCCCCAGGGAAGGAAGTTGGACTAATGAACAAACCTTTTCCATTTCTATTGTAATTGACACATAATTGCATATGCTTACAGGGTGCAAGATGATGCTTTGAGACACGTGGACATGGTGGGTGATTTGACTCCACAAATCTCTCCTGGGTGCTTTCCATGCATCAGACCCTAGGGCTTCTGTGCAGGTCCAGCCCTGCCCACTGCAGCTTACCCAGGCCAGCAGCCTGGGCTTAAGGAGCTGGCCTTGGGCCCATGCATGCTTGGGTTCAGGTCCCAGCTGTCCCACTCACTCTGTCAACTTCTGCTTGCCCCTCTGCAAAATGGGAAGGAAACGTCTGATTCCGTGTGGTTCTAGGGAAGGCGAAGAGAGGTGAAAAAGAAACAGTAGACCTCAACAATGTTCCTCTTCCAATACTTACATGTGAAAACTATGCTATTTGATTTTTTTATTCAGATATAAGATTCAGGAGCATGTCACCTGGGTGAGGCACAGCAGAGGTCCCTGCTAGAGGTCATCGACTGTTCAGGATCCGTGTTGGGGTCAACTGTGGGGTTTATAGCATGCATACAGTAGACCCTCTTGTCTGAGGTTTTAGTTTCTGCAGTTCCAGTCACCCAAGGTCAACCCTGGCCTGAAATATGAAATGGAAATTTCCAGAAATAAACAATTCATGTTTTAAGTGAATTTTATTACAGCATATTCTTACAATCGTCCTATTTTATGAGTTATTATTAATCCCTTACTGTGCCTAAGTTATAAATTAAACCTTATCTATTACAGGTCCATCCGGGGAAAACCGCAGTGTGTGTGGGCGTGGTCTGGTACCAGCCTTGGTTCCAGGCATCCAAGGGACGTCCTGTGCATGTCCCTCAAGCACAAAGGGGGGCTGCCATGCATTAAGAGGAGCACATCAGGCCAGTCAAGAGCCAGCTATCCACTGGGATCAGATCCTGGGTGCCCCAGGTCCTCAGAAGAATGAAGGAACAAACTGGGGTGCTCCACAGGGGACCGGGGCTCAGACAGGCACTTAGAACGCCTCTGCCTGCTCTCCCTTCCTGGAGCGTGACATTTCCCTTGCTTGTAAAAACACAGACTTATGCCATCCCAGAGAATCTCAGAGGAAGCTAGGAGCACTGCTCTGAAAACCCAGCCTGCTTCCTCCTGACGTGGCTCCAAGAGCCCCTCACCAGACACACCGCCTCTCCCGAGGGTGGACCTGTGTCTGGTCCATCCATGCCTCCACTGTCCAGAGGGAGGCCACCTGTGCCCAGCGCCCCAAGCGGGGTGCAGGGGAGTGAGCAGCCCAGAAACTGGGCAGCAGTCCAGGGTCCCGGGCAGGTCTAAAGGCAGCAAGAAGACAGTGTGGAGGCCGCTGGCAGCAGTGACCCCTGCCTGGAGGAGGGTCTGCCATTTTGCTCTATTCAGGGCCCCTACTGAGTGGGAGGCTAAGGGCTGTCTGCTTCCCTTGGTCTGTCCAAACAATAACCTTATCTAGAAACACCCCAATAACATCTGACCAGATACGTGGGCACCTCGGGGCCCAGCCACATTGACATAAAACCAGCCATTGCAGCCAGGAGCCCAGTCGCTCACATTCAGGGCAGCTGGCAAGGCTCCTGGAGGCTCCTGGTGACCCTGGTGCACGAAGACGCCCACTGCAATGCCCCGCCCCGGGTGTTGTCACCAGCTTTGGAGAATGCAACCAGAAGGACCCTCAGCTAAATCTGACTTTCAGATAACCAAAGGACGAGCCTTTGGTTTCTGAGTGGTCCACGCAGTCATGTGCGTTCCCGGCACTGCTCGTGCTCATGGCTCCGTCTTATCTTCCTGCTCCTGTTTTTCTTTCTGATTCCCTTGCTTTCTTCGGATTTGGAGGGACAGAGAGACAGACTGGGAATGGAGCCAGGCTTCCTGCCCAGCCCTCCCGTCTGCATGAATCACCTGCATGTTCACTGTGCCAGGTCCCTGGGTGGCTTCTGACCTTAGCTTCCCCCAAGGCAGAGCCCTCCGTCCTCTCCCTGGACCACTGGGCTTCCTTCCCTTGGTGTCCGGCAGTGTTGACCAAGCACCATGATGCTTACGGCCCTGGTTTCCTGACAAGCAGCCTGAGCAGTTCTGGGTTACCCATCCCAGGTGACCATGTGGCTCCCGAGGCTCCTGAAGGCCAAGGCACACAGAGCCTCCAGTGGATGTGCCAAGGTGACAGCCACCCAGGAGGCAAGATGCTCCTGACTGGGAGACCCACAAACCCCAGGAGATCTGCTTGCCTGGCCTGTGACTGGTCAGCCATAGAGGTGAGTGTCCCAGACTGAGAGAGGGATAAGGTGACACATGACCTTGAGCAATCCGCCCCGCCTTTCTGGCTGTCAGTCCCAGAATCCTGAAGTTCGGTGGTGCTGTCTGGACGCAGCAGCCAATCTGGCTAGTGTCGCGATGAGCAGAAGAGAGCGGCTCAGTTAGATCCATCCATTTGTTCGACAAGCAGCCAAGGTTCGCTCATGGAGGGAGCGGAGAGCGAAATCACCCACACACGCGAAGTGCTCACAAACACTGGCTTCCAGAGACGCCAGCTCGGTGGCGGTGGTACTGGAAAACGTGGTTCGGTCTTCCAGGATTAGATGTCAGCTCCGCCACTCTGGCTCATGCCAGAAGGAACTGATTGAGATCGACATTGACTGGAGTCCAAATGCTGCCATTTGATTTGTGTCATGCTCAGAGAGGACAGACAGAAACAAGGGGTGGAGCTGGGGCACCATCTCCCCTGTACTGGGCAGGACAGATGTCGGAGTGTGATCAGTTGGGGAGGCTCAAGGTCATCTCAGGGCCTCACTTTCCCCAGATGAACGTTCTGACCAGGTGCCCGGTGAGAACAGCCGGCAAGTCTTCAGGCCGTCCACAACAGCCCCACACTCACCGGAGACCTTCACTCCAGTCTGGGATGATCC
This sequence comes from Glaucomys volans, assembly GCA_020662805.1. Lineage (NCBI taxonomy): Eukaryota > Metazoa > Chordata > Mammalia > Rodentia > Sciuridae > Glaucomys > Glaucomys volans. The sequence goes on from JAJEJO010002996.1 coordinate 106,929, forward strand.
TAATTCATCTCCTAAGCCCTGGGTCTCTGTTCTGGTCTGGCTGTGAGGTGCCCCCCAAAACTCACGTGTGAGACAAGGCAGGAAGGCTCAGAGAAGAAATGACTGGGTCGAGTCTTAACCCAATCAGCGAATTAATCCTCTGATAGGGATTAACTGAGTGGTAACTGGAGGCAGGTGGGGTGTGGCTGGACGAGGTGGGAAATGGGGGTGTGACTTTGGGGTACATATTTGTATCTGGAGAGTGGAGACTCTCTCTCTGCTTCCTGACCATCATGTGAGCTGTCTCCCTCTGCCACACTCTTCCACCGTGATGTCCTGCCTCACCTTGAGCCCCAAGGAAGGGCCGGTCTTCTATGGTCAAAGACCTTGAAACTATGAGCCCTAAATCAGCTTTTCCTCCCCTACAGTTGTGCTGGTCGCTTCCTTTAGTCACAGTGGTGAGAAAGCTGCCTAAACAGTCTCCGTGTTCTGCAGATAGGAATGACGCCCAGCAAGTGACAATGGCTTGTCAGGACGCACGGATGGGCAGAGCACTTTCTAGCCACTGAAGCAACTGAAGAATTCGGTGGCCCTGTCACAGTCCCCTGCCTGGAATAGACCCCCACTACGCCCGAGCGCCAGGCAGGGCAGCCAATGGCAGGACATTGCCAGCCCAGCCACACCCACCCTGCTCGGGCGACTCCACACACCAGCAGTTATAAACCGAATGGCTCCTGGAAACCAGACCCCAATTTCAAAGGCTCTGTCCCTCCAGTTTTGAGAAAAGCACAGCTGGATGAGGACCAGGCCCTCTAGTGCGGCCACCTCCACCCCCGCCACCCCCGGTCTCTGGGTTTCCTGAGGGCCAGCTCAGGTGGTCACAGGAGGTGAATCCCAGGAATCTGATCTTTCAGCAGCCCTGGAGCTGGAGCCTGGGGGAGACACCCGCTCCTGTCTCTTCAAGCAGCTGCAGGGCCTCTGCGGCAGGGCTCAGCAGGCCTCTTGTCCTTCCCGTTTGTCAACAGGAGGGCTGAGTGCCCACCGAGTGTCAGGCCACTGGAGCCCAGAACTGGATGGACACAGCCAAAGGCCCCCTCGTGCTGGGCACCCTGCACCCCTCCTCATGGCACACTGGTCATGTTGTCCCTGACCCGGGGCTCTCAGGCCATGTCGAGCACCAGAATGGAATCCAGAGGCAGATACAGTTCTTAGCAGGGACCTTGGTCCAGTATGATGGTGTCCTTATGAAGGGGACACTGGGACCCAGCACACAGGGAGAACAGCACACAGAGAGGAAGGCAGAAATCAGTGGCACGTCTAGGAGGCATGCCAGGCCAGAGGTCATGGCCACCCAGGACCCAGGACCGAGGCCCGGGGCAGGTCACCCCCGAGCCAGAGGGAACCAGCCCTGCCCAAGCCTGACCTCAGACCCCAGCCCCTGGGACTGCCACCATGCGTGTCTGCTGCCCGGCTGCCCAGCAAGTGGGATTCTGCTTCGGCAGCCCAACAGGTGAACGTGGTCTGGGGAGGAGTCCGAGGAATGGGCTCAGCCGGCACCCTGCCTCCAAGGAAGCAGCTGGGAGGGACGCCAGTGGCCACAGAGTTCCCGTAGCATTCAGGTGCCACACACATCTCTGACACATCCAGCTTTACTCCCCTGCCCCTTGGAGGTGGGCATTATGACTGACCCTGAGAGAAGACAGACGTGCCAGGTGGCCTTCTGGGGTCCGGTGGATGTGACCCCTCTTCCAACAGGTGGGTGTGTGTTGACCCCGCTCCGCCTCTCACTGGCTGCGCTCTGTGAGTAAGCGACCTCCTCTCTGGGCCTCAGGTTCCCATCTGCAAAATGTTGCCTCCAGGAATTTCTCCAAACTGCGGTGTGGGCGGAGCCAGAGCGGGAGGCCCAGGCTGAGCCTGCAGAGGTGACGGCCTTGGAGGGAGAAACAGGGCCGGACAGGCACTGATGGCTCTCAGTCAGGGTCGAGGGTGCTTAGGGCCACCTGAGAGGACAGAGAGGAGGCAGGGAGGGAGCAGCAGCCACTGGACAGAGGACAGGCTCTCACCCACACTGACAGACAGCAGGACCACTCGCGGGCCACGGGAGAGGGATTCGCCCTGTGCTCCTTCAGGATTACCGGGGCTTGATCTCCACCTCTGGGTGTCCCGGTCCCCCACTTCTGTCACCTGGTGAACTTCGCAGGGAGGGGTCCAGGCATCTCAGCTGGTCATCTCTGGCCCTGGTGGCATGTCCAAAGACAGCCTGGGAGGGGAAGGGAGGGGCAAGCTTGCTGAGGGACACCGAGCCCCCTCCCCACACCCTCGCCTGCTTCCATTGCCCTGAGCTGTGGTAGCCTGAACCCCACTGCAAAAGGGCCGCCTGGGGGGAGAGGCGCCCCTGCTCCCTGACACCTCCAGCTGCCTCCTCCCTCCCTGGGAGCCCCTCCCTGCTGTGGGGTTGTCCCTAACATGTCAGCTGGGCACATGCCCTCGCCCGGACCCCTGTGGCACCCAAGGCTTTCCGCTCTCAGTCTGGCCTGGCTTCTCACTGCCGCCACACTGACAAGAACCCTCCTGTCACCTCAGAACACCCTGTGTCCCCACACACAGCTGGACTTCCCCGGCTGTCTCGGCACACTCCATCCCCTCTGTCGAGAGGCTCTTGCTTCCCTTCTCCCTCTGAAACCCAATCTTTTGCTCACACCTTCTTCCAAATACCTGAGTGCTCAGGAGGCTCCCCTGGCCCCCAGGGAGGAGGCCCCCGCCTTTCTCACCCCTTACCCCATCTCCACTCTGCACCACGTGAGGTCAGACTGTTCCCTACAACAGGCCAAAGGACATTTGCCTCTCCTGCTCCAAAACCATCCATGGCTCCCGTGGGCCTTCTACCCGTGTCTTCTGCCTCCTGGGTCTCGCTGCCAGCCAACACCCCAGGCCTCACCCCTCCACTCACTCCTCGGCTATTCTGTCCCCATGGGGCTGGACGCACCTGGATTTCCACTTGTTTCCATCTGACTCTGGACACATTTCCCCAACTGCTCACAGAAAGGGAAGTTCAGGGAGTAGGGTTTGCGAAGGTTCCCGCAGCTCAGAGGTTCCCATGCCGAGGAGACAACGCAGAGTTGGGAGCGCCTCATCCTGGGGCCACCAGACGGCTTCCAGGAGGATGCACCCCGCCACGAAAAGCAGCCGCCAAGAACATCTGTGCAGGGCTCCTGTGTGACCCTGTGGTTTGATCCACACAGATCCCTAACCTTTGGAGTCTCGGGAGGCTTAAAATAGGAAGCCACCTCGCCTCCCACGCAGGGTGACAGTGCTCGCAGTTCACACCCCACTCTGGCTCCCAGAAGCGAGGCTGCCGCTCCAGCATTCCAGACGCTGATCGATACCTCGGGGGATAAAAAAGGAAAGGTGGCTGGTTCGCCAGCTGGGCGCCTTCACCTGCCGCCAGGACGGCTCCTGCTTCCACGCCGGCCAGCTGGGATGTGCACACCCACGGCCACACCAGCATCTATCCGCAGCAGACTACCCGTGAGACCAGCGGAGCCCAAGCCTTGGGCTCCCCACCCACAGGGCCCCTTCCAAGGTGGGGATGACGCAGAGGGTGGGGGGGCACCCGAGGGACCAGAGTCAAGGCTGGAAGTTAGCAGAAATCAACTCCAAGAGGCCAGGGGGATCCACACCGCTCCACCTGAGCGTAGAGCAGGCCTGCAAGGGTCCCTATGGTCATCTGTGGCCACCCTTCTGCAACTTAGGCCCCGTGAGGCAGCTCAGCAGAGGAGCAGGTGGGAGATGTCTCCTGCCATGCAGCGTCCTCGCACCAGATACCTGGACGCAGATGGCCACCAGGAGACGGTAGGGAGGACATGAAGGCCTGACCCCAGCTCCACCCAGAACGCTGAGCTCTGGGAGATGTCATCTGCTCACGGGACAAGTCTGGACAGACCCCTCCTCAGTGCCAGACCCCCAGCCAGGTTCTGGGGCAGAGGAATGCAAGATGCGACCTCCACCCTCAAGAGGTTCGAGGCCTGCAGGAGGCAGGTAGGTGGAGGCGCTGCCTGGGGTGGCCAAGGGCAGCCAGGAGGCGACTGAGGAGGAGGACGCTGGAGGTTGGGGGCGAGAGCTCCCAAGAGCTACAAGTGGTTGGCAAGGCTGGCGCCTGAGGAGTGCAACGAGCCACGTGGCACTTGTTGATGGCCTGCCTGGGCGTTGGGGTGGGCTGCTGGCACGAGCACCCTCTCTTCTGGAGCTGCTGGCTCCGGGAACCCGCCGAGGAACCTCCCTCAGCTCCTCTCGAACAGTGAGCTTTCTGGGCAACCTTTACCAGCTCCAAGTGACATGCTCAGAGAAGACTTCAGGGTGTCGCGCTGACATTTCAACTTCTCCAAGCTGCTTGTCACCTCCGTGTTTTATTTCTATGCCGCATGTAAGAGTGGTATCTGGCCAGCCATGGAGCCCGGAGAACAGGTCTGGCCTTTTCTTGGGGAACATTTGAAAGGTTCTTGGCAGGACCCCAAATGCATACCAGAGGGGGCTGCTGGGCCCGCTGGAAGCACTCCAGGGGGAGGGAAGAGAGTTCCAGAAAGCAAGGGGACATCCTGAGCCTTCCATCTAAGGAAAACACCTGTTGGCAGGCCTCACCCACCCTGGACACAGGGAGGCAGGGTCATAGGCCTGCAGAGGGGGCCTCCCATCCAAGCAGCACAACGTGATGGAAGCCACAGGACCAGGTGCTGAGGAGGGCCTTCCAGGGCCCACCTCCTTCCAGCTCTGAGTGATGGGCACCTGATGCCGGGCACCTCTGCATTTCCATCTTGTCCCCTACAAAAGGGGGGACACAACTCACAAGTGTCCTGTGCTTTGTAAAATGGAAAAGCACCATCTGAACAGGCGAGACTATCGTTGTCATTAATAACAGACACGAGGGGAGGAGGAGCCTTAGTCCCTCGGTCACCACCAGGAGCAGAACTGCCACAGCAGGAGCACACTCAGGACACCCCCAGGAGACGCAGCTCCTGCATCTGGGCACCCTTGTCAACGCAGAAGCAGCCCAGCCTTCCCGGAACCCAGATGCAGCCCCCTGCGCTGCTCACCCTCCCGGGACAGAGCGTCAGTCCTGGAGAGCACCGGTCCCCGTGTGATGCCACTGACGAACGACAGGTGGCCGCCCATCATGCAGGTCAGCAGCAGCTTCTGGAAGAACGTTTGGAAGAGTGTGAGGTCTCAAGTTCTGCCATAAAGGGAGAGGAAGGTGGGATTCACAGGAAGGCCATGGGGGCCAAGGGAGAGGGTAGGGTTTGTTCAAGTGCACTTAAATACTGATGGGAGGATTGCAAGTTCAAAGCCAGCCTTGGCCACTTAGCAAAACCCTGCTTCAAAGGACTGAGGATGTAGCTCAGTGGTCAGCGCTGGCCCAGGATATGCTGGCCCTGGGTTCAATCTTGAGAAGGGGAGGAGGGATCAGCCACACAGAGAAGACCCATCTCAGGTTGGTGCAGTTTAATAACACACCCCACCAAGTACCCGGCATGGTGGTCCACATGTGGCAAACCATCCAGCACTTGATGAGGTCGTCACGGATGGGAATGACCATTCGCAACTCCTAAGGCTGGTGGCATCCGCTGAGAAGCACATGCTTTTCCTACGGAACCTGGTGATGTGGTTTCTTATTCTAACAGGTTTTCCTTAGCATTAAATCATTCTTACCTTTCTCAAAGCCTGCTGGACTTCAATGAATCACTGAATCTGATTTGTGTTTTCTTTAGAATTTAAACATTTGTGTTCATAGATGAGATCAGCCAATCATTTAAGTTTGGGGCTACATTGTATAGATCTTTGGCAACAAAATTATTTTAGTTTTGTAAGATTATTTGGGGAGATTTTGGTCTTTTCTGAGTCTTGGAAAAGTTATAGTTTATATTACTATAAATATGTATGTATAAAGAGAATATATATGAGCATGTAATATATATACATATATACACATATGAACATGAATACATATATATAATCTCTCCCTTTAATGTTATTAATAGCTTACCTTCAAGACTACCTGGCCTGTAACCTTTTGAAATGGTTTTATGAAAATTCCACTGAGTTTTATAATTATTGACATTTTTATACCTTGTTAGGGGTTTTGATGAACTATAATGTTCCAGATAATTGCCCATTTTCATTAAGATCATCTAGGCACTGGCAAAAATACATACGTATAAAAATGCTTTTGGAAAACCAGCTGTCAGCAATTACATTTCCTTTGTAGTGTTGTTGATATTTTGTAACTTTTTATTTAACTAGAGTCACCAGATTATTGAAGTTGCTTTATTTTTCAAATCAACTCCCATTCGTCAACTGTTCTCAACCACATTGAGTTTGGCTTTATCGTTTCTTATTTTATTGGGGTTGCTCTCTCCTCCTTTTCTAGTTTACTGATTCGAATGCTTAAATAACATGTTTTAGCTTTCTTTTTTGATAAACAGCATACTTAATACCATAAATCTGCCTTGGAGAACACCTTTATTTTTATAGTGATTTTATTTTCATTATTTTCCAAATTTTCTGTAAGGTATATTTCATTCCTCTACATTCCAATAGTTATGAAGAATTTTTTTTATAAATTCAATTACTTATAGTTTAATTTTCAGAGGGCTTTACTGGGAATTGAACCCAAGGGTGTTTAACCACTGAGCCACATCCCCAGCCCTTTTTCATATTTTATTTAGAGACAGGGTCTCACTGAGTTGCTTAGGGCCTTGCTAATTTGCTAAGACTGGCTTTGAACTTGTGATCCTCCTGCCTTGGCCTCCTGAGCTGCTGGGATTACAGGCATGCACCACCATGCCCATTTTATGGTTTAATTTTATATCAGAAAGCGTAGTTTGTCACTGGGTGCAGTGGCACACACCTATAATCCCAGTGGTTCAGGAGGTGGAGGTAGAAAGATCACAAGTTCAAAACCAGCCTCAGCAACTTAGCAAGACCCTAAGCAACTCAGTGAGACCCTGTCTCTAAATAAATACAAAAAAGGGCTGTGGATGTGGCTCAGTGGTTAAACACCTCTGGGTTTTATCCCCAGTACCAATAAAAAAGACAGTGCACCCCGTGAGATTTATATTTTGGGGAACACACTAGGATTAATATACCCTCACCTCTGGTCAGCCTCATATAGATGTTTGAAAATAAGGTGCATTCTTAACTTACACAAACAAAGAAACTTAATTGATTATAATAGTCATTACTTTAATCTTATTGCTTAAAAATGGTGTGTTCAGAGTACTTCCAGGCGTCTCCGTCACTGCCTATCCCTGACAATTCCTCCCTGGGAATGGTGCAGATTGTGCTCCTTCTCCATTGGGATCATCTCGTGGCCTGGGATTGGAGTCTGCGGAAGGGATCTGAGATTCTCGTTTGCTCTGCCCTTGACTAGCAGCATCCACACGCAGGTGTGCCTGTCGGTCACCCCTGGGGCACACCTGCGCCCTCCTTGCTCTCAGCTGCGTTCCCCGCAGAGCGCTCCTGCCTTCCCCGCTCTCTGCCCTTCTCCAGTCACTGCAGACTCTCCCTCAGGCACCAGGCACTGTTTGTCCCAGGGCCACTTCTGTGCCTGTGTCCAGGCTCCCCCTCCAGGGGCCTTTCTCACTTTTTCCTCCCCAGAACTCCCCCTTCTCTGAAGCACCTGCTACTTTGGATGGTGACAGTTTTTGAAACTGTTCTCCCAGTGACCAATGGGTTTTCCAAATTAAAACAGCGTGGGATCTGTCCAGGCTGGGTGTGATCAGGAGGGAAGAAAGAAAGCAACCTGACGAACTTAGAATCCCCCTGGGACATCTTTGGGTGTGTGGCTGCTAAACTGTTCTTGCTCCAAAGGGGGTCTGGGCAGACCTGTGACCCCCTTCTGCCTGGGCAAGCCAAGCTGTGACCTGCGGGCAACTGTGCCCTGGGCGGTATTCGGCAGGGAGGAGGAACAGGAGTTATGTGGTCATCTTGTATCATCGTCTTGTCGCCCGCAACAAAGACTCAATCCCAGGAATGTGTATGCAGCTCTTTATCTTGCGCCCCGTTTCTTTCTCTTTTTCTCTCCCGTTTCCTCTCTCTCCCTCTTCCCTTTCCCCCCTCAGTCCCTCAGTTTCTCTGTCTCCATGTATCTCTCTCTCTCTCTCTCTCTCTCTCTCTCTCTCTCTCTCTCTCTTATACCCTCAGTTGACCAATCACAGAACTTTCACGTGAAGCAAGCATGGGCAACCATAGACAAAGGCTTAAAGCACGAGCCGGACACACGTGTGGCCAGTTTACAACCAACCAATAGGAATAACTTTCGCAAAGATACACCTGTTTACTCCGTGGCAACAGCAAAACTGGCACACCGCCAGGCGCCATCTTAGCATAGAGCCGGGGGTACCCGGAATACCCCGACAATCTTGAATGGGACAGGCCCTGGACATTGCAAGCTGTTGGTGATAGATAACAAGCCCCTGGTAGGCAGGCTGCATGAGCGTCTCCTCTTTGTGTCCTCTCAGCCCCCACTGTCCTTGTCACAGGAGACTCTGGGACCATCCTCTCGATCTGGCCTAGAATTACTGTCACTATCATGCAACTATTTTTCCCTCTTATGGGAACAGATGGGACTAACAGATTGTAACTATTGTCTCTTGTTCTTAAGCAAGGTACACAAGGATCTGAGTGTCCCCTTAACAAGACAGGCTCTCTAGCCACCACTGGGAAGGGGATACATGAGGTCTACAGAACCCCCAGAGTGCCTCCTTGTTTAGAAATCAACTTGTTTGGTGTATCAGATAGGATGGTGTTCAACTGCATGTGACTGAACCCCTGCCCCCAAATACCAGTGACTCAAATACAAAAGAATGTCTTTCTCTTTCACATTAAGGAAATCTGGAAGTAGGGAGCATAGACTGATGTGTAGGATATAGGGCTCAGGAACCTGGGTTCTTTCTAACTTACTAGGTCATTGTCAATTGAGGTGTGGCACTCATGACTGAAAATGGCTGCTAGAGTTCCAGTTATCACATCTGCGCTCCAGGTACCAGGAGAGAGGAAGAATGGAAGCAGATGCTCCTACTTTTTTTTAGATGATTTCCTACAAGTCCTGCAGGACACTTCTGCTTATACTTCCTTGGCCAGAAATTATTCACTTAATTTATCATTTCGTGAGCTAAAAGTCAAGGAGCTAGGATAGCCCCATCAAAGGTTAGTTGGCAGAAGATCCCGGGACGGCTCAAAGGGTGAATTATGTTGAGAGACAAAGCCTGCCAGATGTCCTTGGGTCTCCTCAGGGGCTTGCTTCTGGAACACTCTCTGTAGGGAGTTCAGCCACCCTGGTGCAAAAAACAGAATCTAGAAAGCTAAGCAGGGAGCCCCAGCCAATTCTGCTGCTATGAAGACCTCCAGCCTCAAGGGGGAGCTCCTGAGCCAGGCACAGCAGGGACGCAGGGGCAGAGGCCTTGGCCCATGCACACCTGCAGAGACTTCAGGGAGGGACGAAGGACTCACAGGCCAGGGCCTTTGAGCCTGAGCAATGTAACTATTCAAAGCAACAGTGCCCTTTTGTATCCTGAGCAACAGGAGAAAGACCCACTGCAGGCGGAAATGTCGGTGGGACCTGAGCTCCTGTCTTGTGGGGGATCCTCAGCAAAGGGCATGCCTGTGAGCACGTCCCCGAGAGCCTCCCGCTGTTCTCCTGGATGTGGACGTGGAGCTGGTGCCGACGTGGGATCTGGAGGGGCACTCAGAGGTCACGGTGTGCGCGCCCAGCCTCATCTCACAGAGGCGGATGGGGCCAGAGAGGGGGGCCTGGCCCCGGGGGACAGGGGTAGGATCCACTCTTAGGGGCTGAGAGACGCCGACTGGGAGAAACAGGCTGGAATTGGGGGTGAGCTCCTGCTGCCATTTGGCCAGGAAGACGGTGGGAGCTGCTTCTTCCCAAAATCAGAAAAGCCAGTCCCCAGGGAAGAGAGGCCCCTTGAGGAGCTCCCTAGGGGCTGTCATACTGTTAGGCTGTCCAACCCTGGAGCCCACCCAGCTCCTTACATCTGTCCAAGGGGGAACTGCAGGGCCGGCCAGCTCCCAGGCACAGGGTCCTGATGAAGCCAGCCAGTGGGCTATGGGCAGATCCAAAGGTCCTGGAAATAGCACCCACAGATCCAGAGTCCTCCAGGTGTGTCCTCCAGATGGACCAATGAGGAGGATCAGATGCCGGCACCCAAGGACCTGACCCTGGACACACAGGGAGTCTTGGGCAGGTCAGATCATGTCCCTGAGAGTCTGTGTCCCCATCTGCCTCTGGACCAGCTGATCTCACAATGCCACCCAGCTGGGTGTCCTGCTGTCCAGAGAGGGCAAGAGAGACAGGCCCGAGTCCACAGGGGAGGAGGGCTGGGCAGGGAGGCAGCTGGCAGCTGTGTCTCTGAACCTCAAGTTCAGTCTCCTGTTTCCTCATCAGCAACACGCAAACGGAATCCCCACCCTGCCTTCCTCATGGATTTACCAAGAGCATCCCTCCTGTCAGACACGTGCACCAAGTACAGGTCGGCACTGCTTAAAATCGAATTTTTAGTTGATTGGATGGAGAATCCAGAAACACAGACTCCAGCACTGTGCTCTTGAGTGCCACTTCTCTGTGGCCTCAGGTTCTCACCGTTGCAATGAGAGGCTGACCCGTCCCATGATCCCAGAGGCCCCTGCAGCTCAAGGCCTAGGAGGCAGGTGATGGGGCCCTGAGCTCCTAAGCCCTCTGATTCCAGAGCTGTCCTGGGTGAGCTCGCAGGCCAAGCTCCACGGTGGTGGAGGGGGAGGGAGGAGATGGTTTGCGTATGTTAGTCAGGGGTCCCCTCGAAGTCACCACATTTCTGTTTTGACTGACTCTGATGCCATGTTGGTGGATAAATGTCCTCCGAGGAGGCATCTGTCCTGCTCCTCTTGGCTTTGCTCACTTAAGTGCTTGTCTTGGCACAAATTGCAAGTTGCTTTAGGAAGTGGACAAAGGGGCCTCCCAAGCCATCTGTCCTATTTCCTCCATCGCCCTATCTAACCAGGGCATTATCTTAACCCCGAGGACTGTCCTCTGGGGACATAATGCAGAAAGGACTCCACAGAATGCTGAGGAGCTGGGCAGCTTTTCATAACATTTGGTATTGTCGCATGGAGTCTGATGGGGCTCTGCATGCCGACCTGGGTAATGTCGGTATGGCTCTCAGGAAGCCTGATGGACTTCAGGAAGGCCAGCAGGGAGTTGCCAA
>JAJEJO010002996.1:118256-136936 GCA_020662805.1 Glaucomys volans
GGGGCGCACATCCTGGCACACTGAAGAGGGGGCCCGGCAGTGAAGAGCGGGCTCTGACCTGCCAGGGCAGGGAAAGAGCTGGAGGAGCCATTGTGCTGTTTCCAGGGGGCACTGTTGGGTAGAGTATTTGTCCCAAAGGGAATCAGGGTCCACAAAAATGAGTGACATTTAGAAGTCACTCGGTCTAGATGTTCGACCAATGAAAATGCGAGGTGCTCTGGGGTGGCCCTGGCATGCCCACCTGCAGCGCTCTCCTGTTTCCGTCCGGTGTGGTTGTGGACTGAGCCCCGCGGGGTCTGGGTCAGGAGAGCAGGGGCAGCTGGTAGAGTAGCCTCAGGAGAGGACACGATCCCAGCAGGACACTAGACAAGCGCGTTGGTTTAGAGCGCGGTCCGTAAAGCTTTTCCGTGCATGGCCAGAGTCTTTTCCACTTTGCAGGTCCTGCAGTCTCCATCACAGCTACGCACTGAGAGCCACTGCAGAGTGACAGCAGCCACAGACACTGTGTAGATGCATGGACATGAGTTCCAATAAGACCTGATCTATAAAACAGGCAGGGCCAGCTTTGATCCACGGCCAGAAGCTGACTGACCCTTGGTTGAGGGTCACATCAGCTGCTGCTGTGCTCAAAGCCAGAACCCACAGCTAGAAGTTTACCTTTTGCTTGTGAAAAGCCCCAAACAGGCACTCTGGCCAGTGGGTGGCTCTCCTCCAAGTTTGGATTCAGATCCCCAGGATCCTGCCACCCTGGGGCTCCGGCATCACGGAGGTCGCTGGTGCATTGCCGCTGAGCCTGGGAGCAGGCCAAAGAGGAACGGAGATGGGCCCTTCACTCTGCCTGGAGGTGTTCACGTCACTCCGCTCAGATCCCACTGGGGGGGCAGGTCACAGGCTCCCCTACATGCAGAGGGGGCTGGGAAGGTCTCCACATGGAAGCCAGAGACCACAGCCTTTGGTGAACCCCTCGCTCACAGATAGTAGGGAAATCAGTCTTCCCACCTTTCCTTGGGGGGATGCATTCCAAGACCACTAGTGAATGCTGACTGACCCTGCAGATAGAACCAAACCGGATGTATGCACACCTGTGACTGAGCTTAACTTATAAATTAGGCACAGTAAGAGATTAACAAGAATAACTAATAAGATGATTATGACAATCTACTGTAATAAAAGGGAATGTTCTCCCTGTCTCTCAAAGTATCTGATTGTACTGTGCTCACGTCTTGTGATGACGTGAGCTGACACAATGCCCGTGTGATGAGATGAAGTGAGGTGGGCAGGGCCTGTGAGGTAGCGTCCAGTTACTATTGACCTTCTGATGACACATCAGGAGGAGGATCATCGGCTTCCACTAATCCAGATTCTCCAGCCATGATGACAAATTGTAGGTAGCGTATACAGCGAGGATACGGTGGACAGAGGTCTGGCTCACACCCCAGCAGATCGGGATAGGACAACGTGGGATTTCATCATGCTCTCCTAACAGTGCACTGTTTGAATTGCTTATTTCTGCATTTTCCATTTCATATGTTCAGAGCATGCTGGGCTAACATAAACTTCAAAAAGCAAAACTTCAAATTAGGGGGGCAGCTGTACCAGATGCATTTATAAGGTGTGGAAGAAATACTCAAGTCTGGAAGGAGGTGTAGAAGGAATCACTGAAGTGTCTCAGACACAAGAGGGCAGAAAGGGCCTTCCCCAGCGAGAGCCAAAGGGGAGAGCAGCTTGCAGGGGCGGGGTGAGGAAGCAGCAGGAGGGAGTGGAGAGGGAGGCAGAGCAGAAGCTGGCCCAGGCTCAGAGGCTCTGCAAGCTGCAGGGGAGCAGGGCTTCGGCTCTGAGATGGGAAAGCCAGGAGAGCAGACACGAGGTAGGTGCCACAGAGAGAGGACTCTGGGAACTGCCTGGAGAGTGGCTCCTCTCCGGAAGGAGACGGGGCAGGGGAATCGAGGGTTCTTTCAACAGCCTTCACCTGTAGGAGCAGGGCTGTGGGGGACAAGAGGGCAGGTTCTGGAAGGCCTCGGAGGTAAATGCATGCAGCCAACAGGGATGGAGTGGGCAGGTTCCTTGGCAAAGTAACTGGATGGATGCGGGGGACGTTTACAGAAAGCCAGGGGGAGCAGGGCCCCTGGGGGCATCGGTGAGTTTCTGGACATGATGAATTGCAGCCATCTGTGAAGGTCAGCTTCCCAGACGTGCCAAATTGAAGGTGTCCAAAGGACCTCCAGGTGATGGGAGAATGCTGGCCCAGGGGGCAGCTGACGGGCTCCTGGAAATCATCCGGCAGCCCAAGCCAGCAGGGTGCGCGCCTGACGGCCAGCCGAAGATGGCCCTGCAGAGCTGTCTGGAGAAGAGCCGACGGTGGCACCCTAAAGGACCTGCCATGACTTCGTGCTGGAGAATATTGATTTCAAACAGGTGGAAAATACGAGCAGGCGAGGAAGACAGGAAGAAGACCCTGACCCCATTCATCAGGGGCCGCAGATCACAACAAGACCAGATGTTGCTACACCAAAAAAAAAAAAAAAAAGGCAAAGAAATTGATAATTCATCCCGCAGACGAGAAGAGCCGGCGAAGGTCGGGCAGGCAGGCCGGAGCCAGGTGGACGGGAAGTCCCGGGCAGGGGTGCTGAACGCGGCTGCCCATCTCCCAGAGATGACAGGCAGTGTCAGACACACACCCCACACCACTCCAGGGCCAGAGCGCTGCAGCAGGAAGGCCGGGCAGCAGGAGGGGCCTGGCCCCACATCCCTCTGGGGTGCCCGGACCTGGAAACTCGCAGCTCCAGACAGGCCAGCAGGTGCAGGGGGCCGGCCCTCCAGGCCCCCCGGGGGCATCCCACCCTTCTGGCTTCATCCTCACCACACCCATGTGTAGGGACAGCTCCTGCCATGACCAGGGACAGAACTGCCCCGCTCCCATGCTGGACAGAGCCGGGCCCATCTCAACCCAGAGGAGGAGCCGCCATTACCTCTACAGAGCAGAAAGAGCGAGGGTCTGATCAGTGAAAGTCCAGCTGGGACCCCAGAAGCCAAGCTGACTCTCCTGCAGGGCTGTTCTCAGAGTGCCCACCACGGTTAGTGACAGGGGCCCAGATGACGCATAAGAGCCCAGCTCTCTATGTCCTCTGAATTGAGCAGAAACTAGTTTGCAGTTGCTGTTGGTCATGGTAAAGTTTTGTGTCTTATAAGGGCCTTTTGCCTCACTCTGCTTGGGTTCAGACGGAGCCCAGGACACCTGAGCAGTGGCCAGGGAGTATGGACGGAGAATCCTACCTGGGTCACATTGGTCCCTTGAAAGGGATCTCATTCAAAGCCACCAGCCCATCACCGCATACCCCCACCTGCCCCCTGCGCCCAGGCTTCTGCTCGAGGACAGGTGTCAGCCAATCAAGAGCTCTGTGGGAACAGGACACGCTGCTCACAATAGATGACCAGGGCAGTGAGGTCTGCACTTGAGTCCCCAAGAACAAAACCAAAGCCAGCAGGCCAGGGAGAGAGACAAGCTCCTGGCCATCAACTGCTCTGAAACAACATCACCACTCCTGAATGGCAGCCCTCCAGGGAAGGGACTCTGCCTGCCGCCCTGGGTCTGGCAGCAAGGATATGTGGAAGGGGATGGAGAAAGATGGGGGTGAGGAGAAGAGGAAGGGGCCCCAGTGGACCCTGAGGACCCAGCCCTCTGGGGCAGTGGAGGTTTCAGGGTGGCCTGCCTCAGTGGTCCTTAGTGAGGAGCCTGGCCCACTCCCCTTGAGCTGGGTTGGTGCCCTCCCAGTCTGCACCTCGGCATCCTCTCCCAATGCCCGACTCCATACCCCACTCCATTCTTGCAAGAATGTGCCAGTTTGGGGTCTCCGTGGGTGCAGGTGCTGGGAGCCCGGGCTGCTCAGGACCATTTGTCTAGAGGGAAGGGCTGGGCATTTCAGATCCTCACAGCTGGGGTGGGGGACAGGGAGGTGAGGTTTCCTCCTCCTCTGTCCCCCACGGTCCCTCGTCCCGAGTGGCTGGGCCCCAGCAAGGGAGCCAGCAGACCAGCAGCGTCCTGCCTGCTGGGAGCGGTGACTCAGCCGCCATCTGTTATTTAATGAGAAGATGACAAGCCAATTGGCGTGTTCCCCCTTCTCTTTAATATGGCAAATCGAAAATGTGACTTTCTTGATCTATATTTTAATGATTCTGACTTACTCGCTCTTACTTCTTCTAACTCCGCAGTAAATAAAGCTGTGATTTGCCCAGGAATCCCTCCTGGGAGTCTTCTGATTTGGTTTGGAGGGTTTGGGTCTTTTTTACAGAGAAGGGGGCTCGGCCAGGACTATAGGGGCCAGCTTCAGCCCAGGTTCCTTCCTTGAATCACAAAGAAAGCTCCAAAACCCCAGCCCCCTCCAGAGAGGACAGGCCGCAGGGGCAGGTGACAAGCTGGCCTTGCAGGGCACATAAAGCCTGAGGCTGCCTCATTGGGGTGGCAGGACTGAGCTCCTGCCCTTCTCAGGCCTCTAGTTCTGAGTCTCTAGGAAGACCTACCTGATCCCAAGGTCCTGAGGTCAGGCGCTGCAGCTTGGGATTGTTCTGGACAGATTTTCCTTGAGGCTTGGAGGAGCTCTGTGCTTCTCCGGGCAGAATGGGCATTTTTAAAAGTGGACTTGGTCTCACCTCATACTCCTAGGACCTGGGCAGACTCCAGGGAGCCTTGAGAATTCTGTGCATTGGGAGGGACCCTAGCGCTCCGACCCTAGCCCGGCCCTGGCCCTACTGAATGTCGCGAGTGTCTGGGGAGGTGCTTAGCAGTGGCAAGCTTGGGCAGGTGCGGAGGCCAGCAGACCAAGGGGCAGCTCAGCTGCGGAAGACGCATGCCCTCGTCTGCCCGGCCCTGGCTGCCCTTGATCCAGTGCACACAGATCCCCCAGTCCGATGATTTGTCTTTTTTTTTTGTCAGAGCTTCAAGCTCAGGGATCCACACGGTGACAAGAACGTGCTTGGCAGTGGAACTGACCAGGGCCTGAGTGCGTTGGTCGGCCTTGGTGAGGGATGCTCTGAGGCTCGGTTTCCCCATCTTAGTTTCAGAGATGGAACTAAGCGACCAGGAAGAGTGGAGAGGTATTGTGCCAAGCTGCCTGTTTTTCCTCCCTAGTGACAAGTTCAGCACCTGGGTGCCCACATGCTGCGCCCTCTGCTCCCACACGGAGCCCCCCACCCCAAACGCTGACCACCAGCTCCCTGTTCCCTGCCTGGACAGAGGGCCCTGGGGGGGGGTGGTTGAGATGAGGCCACGTGCTCTGCCTCAGCCCAAAAGCCACACTCACGTGACCATCGACAGTGGATTGATGGAATTAAGCACAGATGGCTACTTTGTTGTTGTTCTTTGAACCGACAGCTGCTGGTTTAAAAATAAATTAAATTAAATTTCACATAAGTCAGACTTTTTTGTATTTTTTTTAAATGATCTAAGTTTCTCCGTGTTGTTGTCGTTAAATTGTTTTCTTTCTTTCCAACATACGGAGGCAGAGAAAACTCCAGGGCAGTGGAAACAAGAATTAGAAGACAACTGCTCAGTGTGACCCAGGATCCGAAGCAGTCTCCTCCCTCCCTCCCACGCCCCGGAGCTCCGGAGGCCAAAACTGCCGGCCACAGCCTGGCTGTTCTGCTTCAGAGCCAGGACAGGAGGTCACACGGGCCTCGGTTTGAGCCCTGTGCTGGCCACCGACTGACCACATGCCTGGCAGCTCCTCTCATCTCTCTGTGCCTCCCTCTCTGGTCTGGGATGCAGGGGGTCTTGCAGTGGGCTCCTAAGTGCGGGGCAGGCTTGGGCTGGTGACCCCTAGCTGCGTGACCTTGAGGGGCTACAGTGCCTCACACACTCGGAAGGGTCATCATGAGGATTAAGTGCAGGGCATGTGAGGGAGGCCTCCCGTCCCACAGCACGCTCCGGACTGCCTCCCAGTGCTGGCCCCAGCCACTCACTCAACCCACTCTCCTCCCTCCCTTCCCCACACCCGGGTGCCTGGCCAGGCTCTGGGCACAGCCATGTGCACACAGAGGAGGAGGAGGCTTGGCAGGTTGCTGAGTGCCGTCTGGCCCTCCATCCCTATCCCGGAACCCCCCTCCCCCTTCCCCACAGCTACCCCAGGAGTAGCCTGTTCTCAGGCAGCCACAGCTGCCTGTCCACTGAGACTACCTGGTCCAGGTGGCCAATCAGAAGTGACACATCTCCTGCCTTGGGGAGGAAGGCAGGGTGGAGGGGGAGAGTGGGCTGGCCAACAAAGCGGGACAGACAAAGATGGCAGGAAGGCCCCCCTGGCCCTCCCTGCGGCAGACCTAGCTCATCCCCACAGCTCAGCTGCCCACCTGGGCTGTGCACCTCCTTTTCCACCTATACTGGCTCCAGTTTGTGGCTGTCAAATTGCTCCATTAGTCCCTTGCAGCCAGCAGAGTTGAGAATGTCCCCTCCGACCCCAAGCACACAGAGTAGAAGGGGCACTGTGGAGGAGGGCTGCAGACCGCGCTCGCGGGACTCTGCCCAGGGAAGTGACTCTAGCAAGGAGTGTCAAAGCGGCCTGGAGGAGGCGGCTCTAGAGCTGAGACAGAAAGGGAAGGGCAGCTGCTGACAGGTGAACGGGGTGGGGCTTCCGTGCAGAAGGAGCCGGTGAGCTGGAGAGGAGGAGGGAAAGTTCAGGAAGCCTTCTACCTGCGTGGGGTTAGTGGGACATGGGGAGGAAGACTCGGGGCAGGCAGGCCAGACCCCAAGTGCTGTGGTCAGGGCCAGCGAGAACGCAGGTGCTGCCCTTCCTTCAAGAGCCAGGGGCACCTGCTTCTCCCTGGTCCCACTGGGTGGGAGTCCCGTGCTTCAGAACCCTTCTTAAGGATGAACACTCTGGGCTCCCTGCTCCGAGCAGCCAGGCCACCTGGTCGGAGTTGGCGCTTGGGTAAGACCCTGTTGCCCGTGATGGGAAGGTCATGCTTGGCATGCACCACACCCCGCTTGCCCCGGGAGAGATGCAGCCCTGCATGGATTGCACCAGCGGCACACTGGCTTCTGGGAGGCGGCAGGGACACCAGCCGGGAGGCCACTGCAGGGAGCCAAAGGGCGATGGAGGAGTGGAGAAGCTAGATGGGGAGGCGGGGGAGCCAGGACCTGCGTGGGTGTGAGGAGCAGGGAGGAGGAGCTGAGATGGCCCAGGTGACCCCTGGAGCCCGCAGGCAGAGGGGGTTTGGGCAAAGGACAGCGTGCAGCTAACCTATGCCCCTCCATGCATTTCCACGCCGACCCCCAGGACCAGGCTGGAGCCCCAAGCCTCCCAGGGAGGTCGTGACTCACCCCTTCCTAGTCAGAGGACCTCAGGCAGCCCAGCAGGCGGGTGGGATCACAGAAGGCCTTAAGGCTGCGGAGGAGATGAGTTTTCCCCAAGGCAAGTTCACTGGTCCCTTTCTGAGAACAAAAGATAGGACCAGGCATAAGCCTGCCTCGGACAATCCCCCGCCCGTGAGCGGGTGGCCGGTGGGATCGGCCAGCCCACTCGGTCTCCTACAGCACAGTGCCTTAGACCCGGGGCTGCAGACACAGGAATGTACCCGTCACAGTTCCGGAGGCTGGAGTGGAGGACATGGCAGATTCTGTGTCCCTCGGGGACTGTTTCTGGTACGTGGATGGCCACCTTTCCACATAGCAGAGGGGTGAAGGAGCTCTCGGGTCTCTTTTGTGAGGACTCTTAATTCCACTCGGGAGGGCCTTGCTCTCATGACCCCTATCCCCCCAAAATCTCATCTCCTATTACCGTCACCTTGGGGGTTAGGTTTCAACATATAAGATTGTGGGGGACATATCTGGTCACAGCAGCCTCCATGAAACAAGGTAGATGAGGGCTGGGGATGTAGCTCCGTTGGTAGAGTGCCTGCCTCGCGAGCACAAGGCCCTGGGTTCGATCCCCAGCACCGCATAAACGAAAACAAAAACAAAACAAGGTAGATGAACAGGACATGGCTGCAGCCTGTTTCACCCTCACTGAAATTCCACTACCCCCCTTTCTGCTCCATGTCTGCTCAAGTGGGAAGGGTGCGGCCCTTTAGGAGGAGGCAGAGTTCCACTGGGCGCCCCCAGCCACCCCTGAGGGTGGGCCCAAGGGGTAACCAGGACTCCTAAGTCCAAAGGGTGGGAAGAGAGGGGTCCCTGAGCAGAGGGGTCCTGAGAGGGAGGTGAACTGTTTGGGGCCCAGTCCATCCTAGATGAGCACCAGGGACGAAGGCTCCTTGGATGATGGCCGCCTGTGGGACAGAGGGTTGAAATCCAAATCTATGGCCAAGGGGCCAGAGGAAGTTGGTTCTCAGGCAAGCTCAGCCTGGGGAAGAGGGGCACAGACCTCTACCCTTGGGGATCTGGGGCCAGTCCAGGGCCTCAGCCACAGGGCCCCACAGCCTCCATCAGAAGGGCAGGAGGTCACTCCCAGGAGGAGGGCAGTGCTCAGAACAGACTCTGCCCAGTTGCCCACAGGAGAACAGAGACCAGCAGGGGCTCTTTCAGAAGGCCAAAGCTCCAGGCTAGGTCAGCTCTGGGGAAAGAGGAACAGCATCCCAGGAGAGGCCCCAGGCAGCCTGGGATAGAGACGCTGAGGCCATTTCCACAGGAGAACAAGGCAGGCCACATTGGCCTCATTTGTGGGACCGTTCTTACTTCTTCTATATAAACACGAAACCAGAATTGCTCTTGCTGAAGAAAGGTGAGAGACGGCCCACCCCTGCCCATCTGCCCCCAGCAAGGGGACCCCAGGTCCAAAGAGCAAGTGAGAATTCCTGGGCCTAGTGAGCTTCTGACCCTCCCCACACTCCATGGCCCACTCCAGAGTCACCTTTCAGGGGACCCTGGAAATTACCCTGGATTAGAAGTCAGAAAACCATGGTTCCTAATCCTCACCCTGCCACTCAGTGACTAAGCAATCTTCCGACAGTCACTTCACACCAACGTCACCCGGTAGAACTTTCCGCATCATTGAGAATATTCTCCACTGCTCTGTCCAGTAGAGAAGCCCCCAGCCGCACATGCCTGCTGAGCACTTGAAACATAGTTAACACCAGGGAGGAACTGAAGAAAGTCTAAATTCAATTTTTATTGCACTTTAGTTTTAATTTAAATAGTTTCGTGTGGCTAATAGCTACCACGCTGGCCCCACAGCCTCAGCTCTGAGCCTGTTTTCTAATTCACACACGATGGCTTCCTACTTCTCAGGGGGTTTTTTAGGACAAAATAATAATAATAGGACAAACAGAAACTTCATAAGCCAGAAGTAGGTCGAGAAATGCGAGGATTCCACAGAGCAACCTTCTGCTCATTCCTTCCATTGTTCAAGTCCCTGGGACGTCCTGGCCCCTGGCCTGGAGTCTCAAGGGCTCCTGGGCTCGTGCAGCCTGCAGTGCAGCGGGAGAAACAGACACTGAAGACACAATCACCCCCCAAATGTCACAATTGTGATGAGCGCAATGGAGAAGAAGGATAGTCAGGTGGGTGGCCATGACGCAGCCTGTGTCCCCGGCAGCATCTGAGCAGGGCAGGCGACCCAGGGAGACTTCACAGGTAGAGCCTTTTCTTGCTCTGTGACATCAGCCCTCGCCCAGAGTCCCCAGACATGAGCTGCTGTGGCCCAACTTGGGGGGCCCCTCTCGCTGCCCTGCCTTTTGGTAACCATGGTGGGCTCCCCACTCCTCCTGTCTTGAAGACAGTCCCCGAAATTGCCCTGAAGAGCCTTGTACACAGAGTGCGGACCCACTTTTATTTTTCCACGAAGAAGGGAGGGGATAGGAGAGAGGAGAGTGAACCGGGGGTGCCGGGGCGGGGTCTGCCCCCACCTCTGCTGACCCGCCGCAGGACCCGCTGGAGCACAGCATCCCCTTCCTCTTGATCTTGGTTTCCCCACCTGTGAAAAGCACTGGGCTGGGTGACCTTGTGGGCCTGGAACAGCTACGGCTTTCTCCAGGTCTAAACGTCTGCGTAACAACCAGGACCGTGACGATGACCAAGATAAATGGCAACAGCATCTAGGAATGCCTCCTGCCGCCGGACTCTGGGCTAACGGCTCCACCCTATGTTTCAGTCCCCATCACCAAAGTGGGGGCTTTGACCTTCCTCGACAGGAGCGGAGGCCGAGGCTCAGAGGGGAAGTGCCACCTCCACCAGGGACAGTGTGGTCACTGCCTGCGGCTCTCGGGCCCAGACTTATGGTGCCGATTCCACCTGGAAGGCCGCCGTTCTCCCTGCCTCATGGGGTCTCTGTGCTGGAATCCCGAATATCAGACCACAGACATCTGGTCCTGTGCCCTCAGCCACAGGTGAGGAGCGAGGGGCCTCCTAAAGGCCCTGGCGGTGTCCTCTACTTTCTGCCGTGTTAACATAAGACCATGGGTGGGGTGGGGACCTCTTCAAGAAAGGGGTTTATTTTGAGAGATGGCAGAGTGTGTGTATTTCAGTCCCTCCCCCGCCCAGGACTCCATCGTGGGGATCCTGCCCGGATGCCTTATCTAAACCTTATCACCCCACACACCACCTCTGAACCCCACTGCCAGATCAGGTTTCTACCCTCCGAATCCTTCGCAGTGGGGATTAGACTCCAGGGTGGGATTTGAGGGAGAACCAACCGTGAGAGGTCGCCAGTGAGCAGAGGTACGTCTGATAGAAACCCAGCTCAGAAAAGGACAGGAAGAGGCTTCTGTCACTTGGGACGGCTCCTCGCTAGGCAGGGCCAGGGGCAGGAATGTCAGGACCGAGTGGACAGGCAGCCAGCTCTGCCCCTGCACCTCTGGAAGCAGCGTTGGTCAAGGCACCTCAGTCCTCCCAGTCTGCTTCCCCCCCTGAATACCGGTGACGCCTGCTCTCTCCCGGTATGGGGTCAGCAGAGGACAGCACAGTGGGGCAGCCCCAGGCACAGCTCCGGACAAAAAATGGTGCATAATCAGGGATTCCCCTAGTCCCCAAGAACTCAGGACCGTGGCTGCTCTCAGCTTGCTGTTCCAAGGTGCCCTCAAGGCTCAAAGTCCTGCCCAGGAGAGGGCCACCCTACTACTTCAGGAAGGGCATGGAGTCAAGGACCAGGACCACGAACCTCACCAACAGGGCCTGTCCTCAGGGCTGAGGCTCCCGCCGTGTGGCCAGAAGAGCCTGGCAGCTGCCCGTCCCAATAGCACCAAGAAAAGAGGATTTCAAGTAAATGAAAAACAAGCATGTGTGTTTCTCTTCAGCCCATCTGTGGCAGTTTCTCGAAGCACCAGCTCTTGGGAGGGTGGGGACAAGGCGGAAGTAGAATGGCTCTTGGAAAAGCTGGAAAAATTAGCAATTAGGAGGGAAAATTGTAATGAGAAAATGAGCCTTAATAAGGCAAACACAACACGGCTGTGGCTTTTTTCTTGCTCTCTTGCCGCAAACAAGTGGTGACTTCATGTCTGGGTTTCTTTGCTTTCCTGTGGCAGAGCCAACTGGGAAAGAGCTAGAGAAAAATGTCTCCATTGTCCCTAGATAGTGTCCTTGGCATCTGGGAAAGAGAAGGCCTGTGTAGCAGTGATGAGCAAGAGACCCTTACCAGCCACCATTCCTGGACCACCTACGCTGCCCTTGGCAGAGCGCAAGTCATACCCACACTTCGTTAGGCAGGATGGGCGAGGTTGTGCTGCGATAACAACCCCAAGCTCTCCGTGGCTGAACACCACACAAAAATGCACCTCTCACTCTCACTGTATATTCAGCTGGGGTTAGCAGGGGAGCTTGGCTCCTTCAGGGACCTGGAGCAACCAGAGAGGCCATGTTGATTCCTGTCTCCCCAGTTGCCATCATGGGGGGTGGGGACAGTGACTCTCTCACTACCTTTCAAAGCTCTCACCCAGAGGAAACACTCTCACTTGCATATCTCATTTACCAAAGAAGTCCCTTGGCCACATTTAACTTTGAGGTGGCCCAGAATGGCGTTCCAAAAGTGCACCCAAAAGGGGCAGCTGGAAAATGTGTGACTAACCCTAATGACTTCCTAATGACACATGTGTCATCTAGCTCTCCCCACAGTAGGTAGAGTAGCAATGAATGGGACCAGCCTCCCCTGACCAATGGAAACACTGACCTCCAACGAGCTCATCCACTCATTCGTGGGAGTGAGTCTCCATCACTCACACGTTCATTCACCAATGAAGCAGGTCTTGACTTCTTGATATCCTGGCATTCACGCAACATTCAGCCAACACTCCTTGAGAGCTAGCATTGTGCTAGGCCCTGGGGACACCGCCCTGAATAAACTCACTCAGCCCTGCTGCATGGAGCTCATGTTCCGGAGGGAGAGAGACGAGTAAGAAAGCAAGTAAAAAAACAAGAAAAGTATGGAGATTGTGAAGCCTAAGAAGGAAATTAGTAGAACAGCAAGATAAGCCTGCTGCATGGGTGACAGGCACACACACGACCAACCGAATGAAACTTTTCCAGCCTTATCCTTCAGGAGCCAACTCACAGGCCCCCGGGGAGGCCAAGTGGGCACAAGGGCACTGGAATCAAAAGTTGGCTTGCGGGGTCTGGCTACCATCTTGGGTGAGCTAGTTGATCTCTGTGTGCCTCAGTTTCTCCATCTTTATCAAGATGGATTATAAAGAGGAGGAGGGCTTTACCTGCTTCAAAGACAGTTTATACAAAATGTCAGCATGAGCCGGTAGCCAGCATACACTCAATAAACCAGGGCTGAGTGCTCTGCTCATGGCCAGCCACAGAAACATGGCTAGAAGGAGGGGGCCCTAGAGGTCACTCCCAAGCACAGACGTCGGAGCACAAGACTGGCTGGGGGCAGGCTCTGCTCCTGCTGGGCTGCCCTTCCAGCATGGGAAGTTGGGAGTTGGGGTTTTCAGGACCCTCAGCTCCAAATTCCCAGGACTTGAGGGTCCAGCAGACAGACACCTTCAATACAGAAAAGCTGCTTTTTTATAAATATTAATGCTGATCAAAATCTCTGGGACTTGCAATACATATAACTTCAACAGTCTGTCTGGGGAGGCATGGGTTCACTAGGAGTGACATTGCCGAAGGTCTGTACCTGGCCGGCTGTCCCTTCACAGCTTCTAGTCACCTCCAGAGGCCTGATCTTGGTCCTGGTCCAGAGACATCCTGAGTTCTCATGTGTGGGCAGCGGCACGATTTGGAAATTCAATCCCAGGGTGCTGGCTGGGTACCAGAAGCTGCTGGAGAAGGCAGGGAGCAGTATCCTCGCATGGTGAGGGAACAGGGAGCAGGCGTCCGGGAGAAGCCCTGGGCACCCCTAGTGAGGTCCCTTCCCTGAGCATTTAGAGCTCCCCCAACAGGCGCTCTGATTGACTCGAGTTGTTGCGCTCTGGTACGGGACGTTCCTAGTGGCAGATCTCACACCCACTACAGTGTCTTTGACTCCGCCCACAAGCTTTGAACCAATCAGCAGGCAGTCCGCCGGTGGGTGCGGCTGCGCAGGCCCTGAGCTAGGGTGTGGTGGGGTCCAAAGCCGCGGCTGGCCCTGCTCTGAGGCCTGGGGTCCGGTCATGGTGAACTCAGAATCTTGGCTGCCACGGCAGCTAACTTCCCAGGGACCCTGGGCTGTCACTTCCTTTCTCATCTGCAAACTGGGACAGATAGTTGGGAAAATTGTTGGTAGCCCTGCCAGGATCACCTTGGGCTTCTTCCTGGCCGGTTTGGAGCCTCACATTCGTGGGACTCTGAGGGGTCTAGGGGAGGGGAGTCAGCGTGGAGCGGCAGGGAACCGCAGGAGGAAGCCTAAAGCACCCAGCCCTGCGCACACCAAGCGGGCAGCTGGACGGCGGCACCCCGGACCCTCAATTCCACGCCTGATTCCTCTCCATCTGGATTTTCAAACTTTGGACCAGCTGACAAGGCCGCAGCGCAATACCTGCTGTGGACAGAAGGCCTCTCTGCCAAGGAGTGACAGGCGCTGCGCACTAAGGCCCGGAGGAGCGTGTTTCCGGCTCCCGGCCCTCCACTGCCAAGCCAGGGCCCTCCGCCCGGGACAGGCCAGAGCGGGAAACAGCTGGGCCACCTGCGCAGCGCCGTTAATGGGAGTTATAACTTCTCCAGGCCTCCATGTGGAAATGGAGGGGCGTACATAATTCATGGGGGTCTGGGTCTGCGCAGCCAGGCTGGGCCCCGCTCACTGTCGGCCGGATATGAGAGAATGGAGGAGGGCCCCAGGCGGCCTGCCCTGAGCCGCAGCCCTGTTCATTGGGAAGCTGAGCATCCAGGAGCCTGAGGAAAGGCCTAGAGCTAACGCTTCTCTGGACTCCACATCCTGGGTGACAGGGTTAGAGGAGATCCACTGGTTTTATTATTGGTGGCAGTTTTGATGGCTCTGAGTCACCAGTCCAGCTGAGGAGGCCATTTGAGTAGCTATGGGTTCTCTCAGTGTCTTCAAACCCAACTCCTAGCAGAGTATTATTCACACACACACACAAACACACACACACACACACACAAACACACGCACACACACACACACCTCTAGAATATCAGCTCCATGAGGACAGAGATCCCTGTGGGTAGTGTTGACGGCTCCCGTCAGCATCTACAATAGGGTCAAGTCCACAGCATGTACTCAATAAATTCTGTATTTGTTGACTGACTGAGAGAGCCCGGGACCTCAGCAGGAAGGAGGGAGATGGTGTGGCAGAGTTGAAAGATAGGACTTTGACTCAGTTCCACCACTGGCTTGCAATGTGGCCTTGAATGGTTTAAACCTCTTTGTAACTCTGAACCTGTGTTTCCTTCTGTAAAATGGGAATGATTGGATTATCCTTCACAGATCCTAATGGGGAAGGAGGCCACAGGCAGCTGGCAGGGTTGGCAAAGGGCCACGGGTCCCACCTCAGGAACAATGCGAGGCTAAGGAGTTCAATCCATAGACGAGTGGTCCCAGCTGGAGGAAACACCCCCCACCCTGGGACATTTGGCAAGGTCCAGGGACATTTTTGGTTGTCACACTGTGCAGTCCAGGGATGCTGCTGAACAACCTGCAGTGCCCAGGACAGCCCCCCACAACAAGGGACTCCCCGACTCTACATACGAATAGGGCTGAGGAGGAGAAATTCTGGCTGGGACCTCGGAGGGCCTTCTGAGCCCCAGGTGGCCATCCTAAAATGGGGAGAAGCTGGGGAAATCACACGTGGGTAGAGCTGTACCCAAGCCACAGCCTTCCAACCCCAAATCTCCCAGAGCCAGGGGCAGCTGGAGAAGGGGGTGCAGTGAGCAGGGGGCCCCCCTGAGGCGTTCTCCTGAGGTCTCAGGGAGAGGTAAGTAAAACAGCTCATGAGGGGACCCAGTCTGTCTTCCTATATAAAGCAACTCAGGGATGGGGTTTGGGGACAGTGGCAGCCCTAATCAGTGCCTGAGCAACTTCGCATAGAGAAGCCCTCTGTCTCTTTAAGGACCAAGCACAGGCACCTGCCTTCACTCCTGCCAGGTGCTGGCTCCGTGAACTGTGTTTTCTTAGATGGGCTCTGTCCCCAAAAGGCAAAATGGGATCTGCACAAGTGTGACATTGTCAGGTTTCTGGCCTGGGATTGCCAGGTTCCAGGACTGCCCGTCAAGGATTCTGTAGCAATGACTCTGGGACTTCAGAACTGTGACCCCTGGCATGTGGCCCTCAAGAACCAGACCCAGGGGTTGAAGTGGTCAAAGTTGCAGGGGCGACAGGTGCCCTGCTTGTGGAAGCACCGTCCCTAGTGTGCCACACCTGGCTTGGGGGTCAGTCTTCACAGATCAGCAGAAAACCAACTTGCCCGCCTGCAGCTCTGGCGGGTTTCAATCACGTGACTGACACCAGTGCTGGAGTCCTGGTGTTCCAAATGCAGGCTCTCCCCCCGGAAGTCCACTTCCCAAGGGATTGTCTTGCGCTCCAAAAGGTCTTGACAGGCCCTGTGCACTGGGTTTGGATTCTTTGGTGCTTGGGGCCCCCACCAGTGGGGATACAGCTGAGCCGTTCTGTCCAGGAGTCTGTTGGAAAGAGCCCTGTGCTCAATAATGCATTCCTCCAAATGAGGACATCCATCAGGTGGCGGAGAC
This sequence comes from Glaucomys volans, assembly GCA_020662805.1. Lineage (NCBI taxonomy): Eukaryota > Metazoa > Chordata > Mammalia > Rodentia > Sciuridae > Glaucomys > Glaucomys volans. The sequence continues at coordinate 134,299 of JAJEJO010002996.1, forward strand.
AGCCCGCGCCCCCTCCTGGGTCAGGCCAGGATGACACATCTGTCCTAGCACGAGGCACCGGCTGCCTCTCTGAGCCCTGCAGCTTCCCCAGCCCACAGGGGCCTTTAGTGAGCAAACAGCTCAGCCAGCCTGACAGGCCCGCTCCCCTGCCCGGCAGCCTGAATATTCTATGGGCTTGAATAATGCAGGTCTCCCCATCGAAGCGAACCAACTGGGGCTGCTAGGAAACTGCAGAGAGAGAAGGTGGTGGGGTCCCAGTGGTTTTTGCAGCCCAGGACTGCTGTGAATGAGAGAAGCCGATTCCAGCTAGGCCTGGGAGGAGGCAGCGGGGCAGAGACACCCCCAAACTCCATTACGTCTGATGTCTCCGTGAGTTGGAAGGAAAAGGGGCTTGGAGGACAGCTAATCCAGGCTCAGGTCCTGGCCCCACCATTTACTAGCTGTGGGTCCTTATGTGAGTCCCTCCGCCTGGCTGAGCCATGGTGTCCACATTCCTGCAGTGAGGATCTTGTCTCAAAGCCTCCCACAAGGCTGGATGGAAAGAGGAACGTGGTGATGGGGTTGGCCAGCTCCACCTCGTCTTCCTCTCCTTCCTCCATCCCCACTGTCCCTCGCCGTCCTCCTCGGGCTCCAGTCCTCCTGCCCTGCACACCTTCCTCACTGCTTCAAGGGCACATTTAGCCAACAAATTTGAGGACTGGAAAGGCCTGCAGAAGTCAGAGGAGGCAGAGCGGAGCCCGACCTGTGTTGGGCTCTCTTCTAAACCCTTTGTCTTCTGCGTACCCGCTGGTGCACTTGGCCATAAGGCATAGCTGCAAAGTACCAGCAGATGAACATCCTTGTCCACTGTCACTCAGGGTATCATTTGCTATGGCTGCCATAACCAAGTATCACGTCCTGAGCAACTTAAACGATATTAAGGTGTTGCCTCAGGATGGTCTGATGTCACACGTCTGAGATAAGGTGTGTGCAGCACCACGAGGGGTTTTCCCTGGAACCGCGTCACATGTCTATATTGATTTCAGGAGTCTTGTTCTCACAGTGATACTTTTCTCTCCGACGGGAACATTGTGTCTGGGTGGGACCCGGGTGGGGGCTCTGCATCCTGAGTGTTACCTGGACAGTGGCTGCACGGGGGCGGTGGCTCTTCAGATACTTCTGCACTCCACACTGTTGCATGGACTCCCCATTCATCCGTGTTTTTATTCTATCATTTAAAAACATGCCTTTGTTCCCATCGTGAATGTGATGAGCTTTCCATATCTGTTTCTGGCTATTTCTAACGTAAGAAAAGCTATTTTATTGGTGTTTATTTATCTAGTATCCAGCCCCCTTGGCTTTTTGGTGTTTTTGAGTGACTTGGATGCTGTGACTTCATAATTATATATCATCTGTAAACAAAGACAGGCTCGTCACTTTTTCAAGTGTATAGATGGGCCGTGCGCCTTTCTTTTCCATTTGGATTAGCTAGAACAGCTTTCCAGTGGTGGTCACAGGCACCCTCTCTTGGTCCTAACTTTAATGGCGGTGACTTTAGAGAGTTTATTTGTTGTTTGGTTTAGGTCTAAGGGGCTTCCCGTGTTTAATTAGTTTTCTGATATTCTAGTCTTATTTAAGATTTATACATAAATGTGTGTGTTTGCGGACTAGACCATATAAATCTGGATCATAAGTTACTAGATTTTTTACCTTAAAGAACTTACTCTAACTTCTCAATTTCTATCTGTAAAGTGGGAATAATAAAAATAATATGGACCTTGCAGCATTATTTCAATGGCCACATTACTTCTCTGTCTTCTGAGTTCCAGGGTGGCAAATGAGAAGTCTGATTTTAGCCAATAGACTCTTTGTAAGTAGACTTTCCCCCAGAATTTTGAAATATTTTAGAAGTTTCCCCTGGAATTTAGGAATGTCACCAGGCTAATCCTTTCTGACACTCAGTGTGTCCTTTGCCTCTGTAAATGTTGGTGATTCTGCTGAGAGGGAAGAGGCAGTGAGCCCAGAATCCGTGCCAGGTCATGACATCATTCAAATAGAGTGCCCATTAAATTTTTAAAAATTTCTGGACAACCACGTTATTAACTATTGATGACAATGTGGAACCATGGGAACTTCACCCTGGTGGGAGTCTAAATTGCCCATGTCACTTTTTACACATAGTGAAACTGAAGAAATGAATCTCCTATGACCCCAAGGTGTCTATCATCAAGATGGTGGCCCAGAGCTTTGGACAAGTAGCACCCTTATGATGGAAAAATCAACTGAAACCATCAGAAGAAAGGATTCATAAATTGTGTTTTATTCACAGGACAGAAATGCTACACTACCGTGAAAAAGAAAGATTATGCACATGAAGGGATAATCCAAAGAAAGAAGGAAAGAAAGAAGAAAGAAAGAAAGAAAGAAAGAAAGAAAGAAAGAAAGAAAGAAAGAAAGAAAGGTGGGATGGAGGGAGGGAGGGAGGGAGAAGGAAGGAAGGAAGGAAGGAAGGAAGGAAGGAAGGAAGGAAGGAAGGAAAGAAAGAGAAAGAAAGAAAGAAAGAAAGAAAGAAAGAAAGAAAGAAAGAAAGAAAGAAAGGTGGGATGGAGGGACGGAGGGAGGGAGAAGGAAGGAAGGAAGGAAGGAAGGAAGGAAGGAA
>JAJEJO010002997.1:0-29340 GCA_020662805.1 Glaucomys volans
TCCATATGCTTTACATATTTTTTTCACTCAGCCCTGAATTGAGTGACAGTTCAGAAAGGTATGTATTATTTGTCTCAATTTATGGAAGAGAAAAAATGAACTTGATAGGATTTAAGTAACTTATTTGTGGTCACATAATTTGCTGTTAAACTAAGCTCTCACCTATAACTCTCTGATTCCAAAGCTTGCTTGTTACCATTCAGCATCCTGACATCTCTGGACTCTAGCCAAGATCACTGAGTTAAGAAAGGAAGGGAGGGAAGGAGAGAAGGAAGAGAGAGGATGAAAAGAAGGAAGGAAATCAACACTGAGCCTTGAGAATTCTCTCCAAAGAAAAACATGTGGTATTACCCAGAGGAGCATGTCAATCTCCCCACCCACCAGCACCCAGTCAATGATGTCATATATGACCCTCTTCTTGGTATTTCTGAGGTTGCAAGTAATTTCACTAGCCTAACTGCAACTCCAGCCTTTCCTTATCATTCTACAAAGTGGGCCAGTGAGAGTGAAGCCTTCTTAATTTAACCTTATAAAAGCAAATAATTTATAAACTCCACTAATTAAAAATAACTGTTAATATGTATTTAATGCCAGATACTCTCTGAGAACTTTACATTTATTGTCTTTTTTAACACTCAAAATTCCTAAAAGGAAGTTATTGGATATTTTCTTTCATTAAAGCATTAGAAAACTAAAGCTTCATGAGATTAAGTTACTTTCCCAAGGTCTTGCAATGAGTCAGTAGAGAAACTAGGAATAACAATTCATCTATCTCCAGAATGTGCTTATCATCTATGCTAAATTACCTTTTAGTATTTCAAGTTTCTCTAAAATAGTTTCTGGTGTTAAATTATTGGAAATGCACCAGCAATAGTTCATGGCAACCCATGGTGCTTGATCCCTACTAAGTGAAGGTATTTCCATGATCCACAACACTTAACAATTCATAGATGCAAACCAGAGGAAATACTGCAGCCTCTTTAAGAGAAGGAGATATGTGATGGAACTTGATTAAGAAGAGCCATTTGGTGAGGGAAGGTGATACATCAGGGATGTCTTGGGGATTACTGATTTTTATCAGTGTCAGGATGGATTAGGGGAACAGAGCAGATGGACATCTTCTCTATAAATGCTTAGAAAATGATGTGAACTCTTCTCTCCCCGCCCCCGCACACTCCCCTGAAGTGAACAGACCCAATTCCTCAGATTAGAGAAAAACCAGGAGAGCTGCTTCTTTGTCCTCTCTCAGAATGACAGAACCGATAGTTTCCATTTCCAGGTGCTTCCAGAATTGTATCCAATTTCTAGAATATTAAAAAACCCAATCCCTCCATAATTAGTAATCAATACTCTTTGTTATAATTTGGATCTAAATTGTTCCCCTCACATGTTAAAAGCTTGTAGTACTGTCAGGAGGTGGTGGATCTTTTAGGAGGTAGGGCCAAGTGCAACGAAGTTAGGCCATCAGGGAAGTTAGGCCATTGTCCTTGAAGGGGATATTGGGGCCCTGGCTCCTTCTCTCTTTTGTCATAAGGTAGCTGCTTTGCCCCATTACTCATTGCTCACCATAATGCTCTGCCTTGCTACAGACTCAAAAACAAGGGAACTAGGCAGTCATTGACTGGAGCTTCTGCAACCATGGGCCCCCAAAAACCTTCCCTCCTTTTTACTAGTTTATCTCAAGTATTTGTCATAGCAGTAGAAAGCTGACTAACACTGTGGGTCATCACATATTGAAAAAAAAAAGATAAAGATGACACATATTCTTCAGGACATTAGTGGTTAATTGCCAGATTTCTGACAGGAAGAAGTCTTTTTCAAACTTGTATTTTGTTTAGGTTTTGTCAGTGAAATGCACTTTCAAACTAGATCTCACCCATTTAAAACAGATAAATTAAGTGGTCTTTTGTTAAGACAGATTGATCTTAACATTTACATTTATATGCTGATGCAGTTGATCGATGTGGCTTCTGTGCTCAACTTAAGTATTTGAAATTGGGCCTCCAGTGATGCCTCCAGACACACAGTCACTTCAGCAACTTATGGAATGAGAAGCAAACATTGGTGGAATTTTGGCAGCACCATGCAGAATGTTTTGTGAGATTGCTTGGAATTGTCAGAAATGGCTGAATGATCCTAATAGAAGAATGGTTCCTGTGGATGGAGAATCCAGGAAAAGCTCCAGGAGTAGGGACTGGAATGAATCTTTGAGGTGGATAAGGGTTTGTTGGTGAAAAGAGAGAGAGATAAGGGAGTGGAAGTCCACTGGTACCATCTGCCTCTCTGTGCCCATTTAGAATTTGTCTCTGATGTGGATGGGGCTCTGACACTTTGTGCTGGCTGAGCAAAAATCTGTTTATGCACAAATGTCTCCTTTGTTGACCCATAGCTTCTTTGGGTTAGGGTCTATATCTCACTTATCTGGGACCAATGCCCTCTTCTCTCTTCTGCCAGCAGCCAGTGCATGTTTATTTGATGCTTGGGTTTCCAGATGAGGGAGAGGGACGCAAGGTACGGAGCAAGAGTTCATCTCTCCCCAGTTTCAAACGCTAATTCAGGCCCTGCTCCATGTCCCTAAGCTAACAAAAATTCCTCACTGCCCCACTGTGAAGGTCCCAGGGGCTCAGCAGCATGCTTGGTTTTATCTTGGGGCTTGAAAAATAAACAACATAAAGGCCTGAACCTCCTGTTTAGATTGTCTGCACAGGCACTCTGAAGTGGATATTTTTATCAACAAATGTGCTTATGCTTATTTTCTTTAAGCAGGTTTCTTCATAATCATCCCACAACCTTCAGGAGGCACTTTGCTTTTAACTCTCAAGTTACTACATTATCTCATGTGATTCCAAATGAACCCACTTAGTAATCTAGGTGCCAGATACTGGGTGAGGTACTCCAGTATCTCAGCATCCATGAGCTGGGGGTTTAGGGTTCATGAGCAGTGAGGAAGGTATAAAGTCAGACATAATTGGTTTAACTACAATAGGGGAGCTGCAAGAAGCCACAGTCTGATTAATTGTTAAGTGAATTATGCTGACAATAGATGCTCTGAGGTTTCAAAAGAGGAAGGTGAGAGTTGTCAGGGAAGGATTTACAGAGAATGTGGAGAAGGATTTGGAGAGTGGGAAGCTTTATACCACCCAAAAGTACGTCAGAGGGTGCACTAGGCAAACTGAGCCAAAGATTGGAGGAGGGACGAGCACTCCATGTCATCATGCCACCTGGTTTGACAGCAGGGGAATTTTTTCTTATAGGTGTGTGTGTGTGTGTGTGTGTGTGTGTGTCTGTGTATAATAGCAATGATAAAATAATGACAATGAACATTTATCAAACACATAATCCTTGTCAACACTGAGCTAAGCACACCATAGTTATAATCTCAACAAATTCTTACAAAAATCTTATGACATAATCGGGGCTCTGCTAGCCTCTACAGTGGTTTGTGGGAATGAGAAAATGATGACTCCTGGGACAAACACATCTCAGAGGAACAGGAGTCAGAGTGAGTGAGAACACTTGAGCCATGCACCACTACCCCACTGCACCTGGTGATGGAAACAATCATGACTTTTATCAAGTAGAGACCATGGACCAGGCTCTGAGTTAGTGCCTTACATATGCATGGACTTTTTACTTCTTTTAAATTCCCCACAGAGTACGTATTGTTCATCTCCCCATTCCTTGCAATTCCACTTTGGAGAGATGAGGGTAAAACAAGTTGGAGCTAAATTGAGGACCTTGACTGCTCGGCACAGGAAATAGGCTTTATTTGATAGGCTCATAAGAATTTTACCCCTGTAAATCAGTGAATTCCTGGTGAAGCCTTCCTTCTTTGTCTAGGTCTCCCACTCAGTGCATGATAAATTCCCTCATGTACTTATCTCACATGTTTATGTCCTCCATCTTGCTCTTTCCATTTGAGGCTGCCCTCCAGCCTCCTGTTTCCTTATTATCATAATCACTGGTCTCTCTGGACACACCCCTTAAGGAATGGGTCAGGGAGGTCTCTGGACACTGGGCACATGAGTTCCTTAAAGGCAGGAACATTTTCTCTTGTTTGAGCCCCCATATCACTAAGCATGGATCTTTGGATTTGGCAGCATTTGTGTGAACCTTTCCCAAGGAATTCTGCCCCCCACCCCCATACTTCCATTGACTCAAAGTGTTCTACCTCATAGGCCCACCTGGCTTCTGGCACTTTGTGTCTCTGCCCTAATGAGTTTTATCCATAGCAGAGACTAACCTTCAACACTCCTCACCTGCTCCCTGTAATGCCCACTTCTGCTGTTTCTTGTCTGCTATTGATCTGCTGTTCCTGGCTTGCCAGCTCTCAGATGCTGTGCATGATGGTTCTTTTGTTTCCTGGTTTGAATCATTGTTGGATATCAACTGAACCCCACTCATTTAGGCATGGGGGATGATTAACTGCACAAGAGGAGCCTTAGTACTTCTTGCTCTGGCTGGTCTGCCCCTGCAAGGGCATAGTTGGGGCTACTCTACTAAATTATCTTTTTTTGCTGGTAAAGAGCAACTGCTCCCAGCTCTTCAAGTCTCCTTTGCCATTATCCTCTATCCTGCTCTTATCTGTCTGCTGAGATCTCCTGAACTTGCTCCAAATCCAGCAACTCAAGGATTAATGCATACCATAACAGGAGACCTCGGGTCTGTCCTGAAACCTAAGACTCTATCATTTCTAATTGGACTAAACAAGGCATTCAATATTTTGAATTTCACTCTTGTCTCTAGGTCAACAAACACCCAGCCTGCCTTTTAATTAGCCACTTTCATTGAAATAGGAGGAACATTTTCATTAGAGGAAAGGACTTCCAAATGATGGGAACCATCATTTATTAAGCTTTACTCCTTCATCAGATACTTTCCTGAGCATTGTATTGGAAATATTTTAACTTATGCACAAGTTTTTGTGAGGTTTATAATAACATTTCACCTATTTTGTGCTTGAGAAAAAAAAAGCTCATAGATCTTGCTCAGGACTAGCAAGTTGCAAAACTGAGATGTGAACCCAGGCCTTTTGGGCTAGCAAGTCCATACCCTGGGCCTTGAAGATCATCCCCATTCCAGTCATTCTCTGTTCCTTCAAACTCGGGTGACCTCAAGGAGTACCTTCTCCAGTCACATTATCTCCTCACTAGACACATTTGAGTTCTGGTAAGTATACTCTGGATTGATGGAACTCTCCAGGTTACATCTCATAAGGATTTTCAGCTTGATCTGAATTGCCCCACATATAAATAACATGATTACGTCCATTTGGAGCAACTCTTTGTAGAAGATTATTTAAAATAGCACCCAATAAATTATGCCTTCTTGTGCTTATACCCCTTTGGAATGTAACTTTGCTGCTCAACCCATCCAGAAGTGGATTATATTTCCTTATCCTCGAATCTGATCTGATCCTGGGATTTGCTTTTACCAAGAGAACATAGTGGAGTGATGTTCTGAAACCTGCCAGCCCAGGCCTTAAGAGACCTTCTAGTTTCTACTTTTGCTCTCAAAAGCCAGCCATGATGTAAAGAAATCTAGGCAATCCTGCTCCAGAGAGGTCATTTGGCAAGGGAGGCCACCTGGAGAATTCGGCACCCAGCCCACTGCCAGCACCAAGTTCCCAGACAAGTAATAAGGTGCTGTTTGGTCCTCTCTTGCTAACTTAGTCATCTCAGCTGACTCCAAGTGTGGCAAACACACACCATCCACACTAAGCCTGTCCAACTCAAAGGATCAGGAGCAAAGCCAGAGTTTTAGGGTGCCATGTGATGCAGTATACAAGAAAAGGAAAACATTATTAAAAGTCAAGGTCTAAAAAATTATAATTGTTAATAACTGTTTTAGATTATAGATTGACTTAACAACGATTTGATTTGTTGTTCTTGACTGAGGGTTAAAGAATTTGTTACACAGAGAAATGTAATGAATTCAAAGGAAATCGAAGAAAACCCTTCATGTAAGGAAATTATTATTGAAATAAACCTTTGGTGCCCAACATCTTCCCAAAGTTAGTAAGTAAGCAGAATAAAGGATGTCCTTGAGAAAAATCTACAAGTGATTTTTTTTTGTTTAGACATTTATTTGAAAATCGCACACATTTTAAACTCTCTTAATTATGTCTAGGGAACAAAATCAGAGGAACAGAGAGATGGGTGGTGAGCATGTTGCAAGATGAAAACATAAATGTAAATCCCACAAAGTAAGGTAGGTACACTTTCCTATTACCTTCCTTTCAAAAAGTGTTTGGAAACATTACAGATAATCATATATGTCTATATGTATCTCTACATATGTACATATGTATATGTGTCATATGCATATACCCCTATATTTAAATTCAGCAAGAACTTTTCAAGTGATAAGCATGCACCAAAGCATGTCTGTCTTTTACACAGCGTTAAACAATAATGAATTGCAATGTTCTGCAATGTTCTGTAGAACTCCTAAATAGTTCTAATTTTTACTGCTTCTAATTTCTGGAATGCCAGTTTTTTGGTGGAGTCTCCATATACATATGAGTAAATGAATAAATGTATGGATGAATTAATGACTAGAGAAGCTGAAGAAAGGAGGCCTAAAAGAAAGACAATGAGAAGAATTAAGGTTGTTTTGGGGGGGGGCTGGGGAGGGAGAATCTAAAAACAGAATAATTCATTTCAGGGGATGGACATCAACTGAGCATTCCTGTTAGGAAAGTTGTTCTCTACCAGAAGAGCTTCCATATCTTAGGGATTTCTCAGGCTTGGAAGCAAGCTGAGCCCAGATGAACACCAAGGTGAGTGAAAATGAAGCATGACTATTAGTTGTACTAGCAGTGTATGGTGTATGGACTGCCCTGCTATGGGGAATGGCAGTCCTGGCCTCTGTCCCGGACATACTTCCCTAGTGGTTGTGTGTCCAATCACAGGGGACAGAAACAGAAACACAGAGGTGGGAAGTGAGTACCTACAAAGGACCCAGGAACATCCTTGGATAAGGTGTTGAAGTATTTGGGATATTTAGTCTTTAAAAAAGAATGACAGAGAGTTAAAAGTTATCTTTGGCATTTGATCTGTTCCCATGAGGAAGGGACTCACTTTGCTTTTCATGACTCCAGAGAGCAGAAGGAAGGCCACCAAGCAGAAATTTATGTCTAGAGGATATATAAATGATTCTGAATAAAAGCTGTTTGTTGGGTAGTTGCTCAAGATCCCAAAGAAGACTGTGTTCTGGAGAGATGTATTTCTTTCAGTTACTATAGAACTCAAAGAAGTATGACTTTCCAGTAAATCAAAGGATAGAGATCGGGGGCTTGGAAGATATCTTTACCATGGGCATTCAGAGAAGAAATTTTGAAAATGGATGATCTGGGTTAGACTCCCAGGTTTAGATTTTACTATTTTGGGCAAGTTACTGAGCCTCTTCATGACTCAGTTTCCTCATCCATAAGATGGGAATAATAATAGTAACCATGACATTGGGGTCACTTGAGGTTTAAATGAGCTAACTCCTAGGGCAGTGCTGGTATATGGAGAACATTATAGAAGTGTTAGTTGTGGTTCTATTATTCCTATAAGAAGGACAGGAGTCCTCAGCTTGGTAGTCAGGTTGCCTTCTCTCCTTCACAAGGACATGGTTCTTCACGGTGCACACACTCTTTCACGTGGAACAATGAATTTGGTCCTCATGGCAACTAAGTGCTATTAATGGGGTGGGTATTACAAGCCCCAGATGAGAATACAGTGACTTAGCAAGTGAGGTGAGAAAGAGTCCTGGCCTGAGCTTGAGTCTTGACCAAGTCCAGCAGTCATTTGTCTTCATTGAATTGCCTCTTTGGCAGTTTAACTGGACAACAATAACCTAATGGTGATTCTGAATAAATGACTATGTTTAGCTTTCAAAAGCATAGCCATCTCACTCCCCAGGCTGAATCTGAGGAACAATACATCTGTGAATTACATCTCCATATTTCCTCTGTAAAAGTAAATAGTCGGGAATGGGGGTACAGCTTAGTAGAGCATGTGCTTAGCATATGCAAAGCTCTGGGTTCAAACCCCAGTATCAGTAATAAAAACAAAACAAAACAAAACACAAAAGACAATAATTAAACTGATAAAGGAGATTACCTCTGGCACACAAATTCTCCTTTCCTATAAAATTTTCATGCCACGTACTTCAGCTGTGATGATTGAAAGTCAAATTATGAGCCTCAGGGCAAATGCAATATGAGGTTTCAAAGTGCCATCCTGAAATTAGAACCAGTTTCCCCACATTAATCTCCATGGATTTATCTCAGTGCAAGAGTTGATCATACAAAACAGGAGATGAAGTGATAAATATGCTTCCAGGTTTCTCACTTGCAGATCTAATGAGGTCAGTGCCACAGATGCCAGGAAGGATGCTCAGTTCCTGTGACATTCCAGTCCCTGTCTTATTCTACCTGAACTGATGAGCCTTTGAGCATGGCAGACACTCCAGGGGAGAGACCTTCCCATCTCACAGTGAGAAGGTAGACCCCAAACACCAGGACTCCTGATCTCCAGAAGATTCTGGTTTTTTTTCTAAAATGGGATAAGTGAGATAATATATATAAAGTATTGGAAAGTGTCTGACCCATGGTCACTTCTTAGGAAAGGGTTTAAAGCAAAAGTTATGCGTAAAAGCCAAGAACAGTCATTTCGTTGATTTGCCACCTTTAAAGCTTTTCCAGGGAGGTTGCTTCCTTTGTATCATTTATCCAAAGTGCATTTAATAATCAATTATTGATTGTTAAATTCCAAGAACTGTGAACAAAAATTAGTGACCTTTCATACATTTTATTTTAAATTAACATTTCACTAGGCACATAATAAGAATGAGACAAATGTAATATTTGATTTCAAAATTTTCAAACCATGAGAATCAGATGAATTAACAGAGGTAGTGGGATACCATTTCCAATTATTTAATTATTCTGAATGCTACTTCTTCTTCATCTTCCTTTTAATCCTATAGCTTATTCTCTGTTCAGACCAGATCTTGAGGCATTTGTGTGTGTGCCTCTGGGCAGAGTTGTTACAGGAGAACACAGAAAGAGATAAGTCAAGTCCTTGCTTTTGAGTTTTGAAATATGTTTGAAAATTCAAGGAGCAGACAATAGTTTAAAAGAACTTTTTTGGATTTTAAGAGTACAGGAATTTGGATTCCCAAAGTCTTTGCTTTGAAAGTATTAGATCAATCAGAGGTGCTTTTTTCTTCCTGTTCCATAACAGATAAAGATGTTCTGGGCTGATGGTGGAGAGCTAGCGATGAGACAGTAGAAATAATTAGAGATGCTGTTCCCCTACAAAAGGTCCTCCTATGCTCAGCACTGAGTGCTCAGGGCAGATGGGAGGGTATGTGGTGTGGGGGAAATGAGAGCGTTATCCAGGCAAGATGGAGACAACCTGGAGCAGAGAATATCTGTGCTTAATTTTCTAGAGATGGTATGTTGAGCATCTAGGACAGATGGCTTTGAGAAAAATCTTTAGAGCTCAGCATTGCCTGGAGAACAGGGAGATGATTCCCATGCACCAAAGAGAAACAGAGGAGAAATCAAGGTAGTATTGAATTTTGAAAGGCAGATCATGGGACTGCCTAAGACCTCTATAGATTAATAATAGATGGTCAGAGGGAATGGGCTACATCTCAGCATTTCAGCAAGAATTAATAATGACAACTGAGGGGTAACTGCCCCATTCATCTCTTTCCAATCCCCCAATGATGCCACAACACTGAGAACCCAGAGCCCATACTGTAGGGATGGAGGTAGCCTTGAATTGGTTAAAAGTTCTTAACTGTCTTAAATGGTGTTACTTAGAGTGATTGAGATTATTATTTTGGAGGTCAATTGGAAATTAAGTTCAATTATTTAGTAATAAAGGAAAGGTTCTGTGTGTGTGTGTGTGTGTGTGTGTGTGTGTGTATACACAGCTTAAATTGTAGGCTGAGATACTGATCTACCACATGGGCCATTCAAGTTCAGTGTGACATGGGCCATGATGGGAAAAGAACAGAGCCTGAAGAAGTTCATAAGAGGTCACCTGACCCAGTCTAGATGGGAGGGTGTATCAGGGAAGACTTTCAGAGAAAGCAATGCTTGAAGGGAAAACTATCGGCGTGAGTAGCCCAAGGAGTTGGGAAAGGGTATTCCATACAGAGGAAGTAGTCACAGAAAGGTGCAAAGTGTAAAACTTACTATTTTGTGAGGAGAGGAAAATGTAGCTAGCCCTGAAGAGTGAGAGTTAAAGTTACATGTACTGGGTACAGGAGTGGAAAAGGTTGTGAAGGTCTTGCACGTTATGTTCCTCTGGGGAGAAGAAGACTCCATTGTAGATGTGAAACTGAGTATGTACCCCACAGATAGAGGTAGTGGATAATGTGTTACCAGCTTCTACGAGAAGGTTGGTAGTGTGAGCAGTTATCAGCTAACACATAGAGGTCAGTAATTAGTTTTTGAACAATTTGTTCCAGTTTCGTTCTGATTTCTTTAGGTGCAATAAGTCACTTAACCATTATAACAATTCTGTGAAGTAGGTGTATTATTATTTTCTCTATTTTTCAGATGAAGAAACCAAGGTTCAGAGGCTAAGCAACTTGTTTGATGTCATAGAACCAATATGTGGGCTAGCTGGGATCACAGCCTGATTCTGCTAGTTTTCAAAGTCCTTCCCCTTAACTTTAAGCCACTTAATCCTGGAACATTTAGTGAGAATAAGCAAAGGATCGAGGTGTCAGCATCAGGGGAGAGGAAATAGCTAAACTTGCAACCCAGCCATGATTTCATTTGCTGAGAGGTTGTTTGTGAAGTCTTTTTCCCATGTACTGGTGGACTCTTATTCCAGAGAAATGACCTGACCTAACATAAATAGCCCATATGGCCACCACCAGTGGGGTGGATTGTGGGGCTAAATTGGGCCATCCAATCCCAAACATACCATGCAGAGGGAGCCAGTTTCATGGAAGCTCCTGTTTCAGTCTGCCTTAATATCCTCAGGAAGGCTCTGGGAAGATTCTTAGTGTGGAGCTGCTTAAAGAAACGTAGGTGTTATGATTTAGATATTAAGTATCCCCCAAAAGCTCATGTGTGAAACAATGCAAGAAGGTTTGGAAGTGAAATGATTGGGTAATGATAGCCTTAACCCAATCAGTGAATTAATCCCTTTAGGGATTTACTAAGTTGTAACTGAAGGCAGGTAGGGTATTGCTGGAGGAGGTGAGTCATTGAGGGTGTGCTTTTAGGCATATGTATTTTGTCTGTGGTGAGGGGAGTCTCTTCCTCTTTCTGCTTCATGTTGCCATGTTTCCAGCTGCTTTCCTTCACCACACCCTTCTGCCATGACGTTCTGCCTCTCCTCAAGTGGAGCTGGCCTTCTGAGACTTCTGAAAATGTGAGCCCCCAAATTCACTTTTCCTCCTTAAAATTGTTCTTGTTAGTAGTTTGATCACAATAGTGAAATAGCTAACTAAAACAGTAGGGGAGTCCACAGGAGAAGCAAAAGTTCTGCAAGAGAGAGCAGAGGGAGCAAGCATACCCAGGAGCATGCTTCTCAGCCCAGAGCCCACAAGAAGGTATGGAAATCCTGAGGAGGGCATTTGCTAATAGTGAAGGTCACTAAAGGAGAGAGACAGGCATGATACAGAGCAGTGGAATCCTCCCTGAATGCTGAACTTGATTCAGGGAATCCTCCCTGAATGTTCCCAGAAGTTTTAATACAGGTTCTGATCTTGGAGCAGATTCATTTATTTATGCAAATTATCTTTGAAGCATTATTTGCATTGGGCAGTCCATGCTTTGGTCAGGTGTGCTACTGAGAATTCTTGGCAGTAAGATATGGGGCATGTTGGGGGTGGGACAGAAACAGAACATGATGCTTAGAAGTTGGATGTGCAAAGCAAGGAAGAAATGGGTTCATGTTTGGGTGTCTTGAAGCAGGGGTCAGGAACTCTCACATGCAGGAATGAGAGGCCTGGGCCTTCCCCACCTGCTCTGCCACTAACTAGCTATGGGCATTTGGGCATGTCACTTCTCCTTTCTGGATTAGAGCTTCACACTTATAAAATGGGATTATTATTAATGTTTGAGGGTTGTTGTGAGGAGTATATGAAATGTGCAAGTTGCTTGGAATAGTACCCTACACTCAGTTACTCCTGTGGTTCATGTTAGTTCCTATTTCTGTTATAACCACTCCATATGATATTTACTATTCTTAAGGTTGAACTGTAGACACAGTTGTAATGCTAGGTTGGGAATCATCTTGTCCTCTGTCCTGGCCTGAGCCTCTCCTCTCAGTTGCCTTCAGAGTCAGAGGTGGTGTCCTCCTCTGCAGAAGAGGGCTGGACAGACAGAAAATGGATTCTGGACACCTAGAATTCTCTCAGTCACCTGGCAATGAGGAAAGGAAGTGCTTCACCAGGAAGCAGGGTAGTTGAAAGGGAGCAGATAATTGCATCAGAAATGACATTGCTGATAGCACACAGACACTCCACTAGGGTCTTTTGACATTCATTCTACAAGAGAATCTTGCCTGAGACTACCCGAACCAGATGAAGACTGATCAGCTATGTGACCTCTTCCTGATCTGCCCCACACAGAGGTTCTTATAAACCATACCCCCTGATTTTTGAGGGACTTAGCAGGGAGGCAGACACTAAATGAGGGTCTTAGATCAAAAGTCCAAGGGATAGGTCCAAAACACTTGAGTTTGGAAGTCAGAATGGTGAAAGAGTCAAGGGCAGGGTCTCAACCTTCAGATAGCTGTGGATATAGAGCCTGACTTTGCCACTTATAAACCATGTGATTTGGGTGAGTTACTTTTCTTCTCTGTGTCTGTTTTCCTGGCTATAAACCAGAGCTATTTTAAACTGCCTGCCTTTTGGAACTTTTGTGAGTAGAGTGCTTGGCAAATATAAATGCATATTAAATGATTCTTAAAATGATAAAGTCACTTAACAAATAAGTGATGGTGCTTATTATGTACCAGGCACTATTCTAAGCAATTTTCAGGCATTACTTGATTTAATCTTATGGAGGTAGAAATTATAGCACAGAAGGGTGAAAAACTTGTTCAGAATCCCACAGCTAACTGGTGGGTTCAAACACAGGCAGTCTGGCCCCATACAAGAATTAAGATCATAATGACATTCCATAAAGGACAATGCCAAGGGACCATGATGGTACCAATATTGACTATAATTCAGGAAGCCCTCCCAACCCCTGCCCCCACCAATTAAGTCAGTAGCACTTACTGTGTCAAGATCTTCTCTTCCTTTAGAGCCATAATTAATCTGCATATCTAGTGACCACATAGATGATGCCCTATAGTTCTACCTACCACTGCCCCTAATTTCCCTTTAAGAAGCCATTTTTCTTGAGTGGTTCAGAAAACAGCACTATCCACTTGGTTTGTGCATTTCACTTTATTTTCTAGCTGTTGCTGGCCATTTGGAGACTTCCAGGGCCTCTCCTCCACAGTTAGAGCTTTAAGAGTGGATCTAGAAGAGTGAGAAACCCCAACTCTGTAGGACAAAGCCCACCTTGGTTCCAGCAACCAAGTGTCTGCTTTGTTCTTGAGCTAAGGGCTCACCTCTATGGCCACACACCTCCCTGTGTACACCGTATCCTCATCATGGCACTTAGCAGAGCACATTGAAATGATCTGCTTGTGTGAGTGAAATGAGGTGGAGAATTTCTTGAAAGAGAAGCATTCAAAGTGAATAAAGAGCTATGTTTCCCAGGGCTCCTCTCTGGGCAGAGAGGGAGAACTAGGCTATGAAGTTGCTGATTCCCCCAGTTCCACTGGTACAGCCCAGGCAGAGTCTTGGTCCCAGTAGCAGTTTGGGTACTGCATTAATGTTGTAAGTTCAGGGAAGAGAGGAGGTATAAGATGTCTTGTAAGTATGGTTCATCAGGGAGGGAGCTAAGCCTTGGCATGAAGCAGGACAGAGATTTAAGAAAAAGGGATTAAAGAAAAAAAGAATGTGAGTGATGAATTGGGTCTCCTTTAATATTCTTTGAGAGAGATAGAGATTAGAGTTGTGGTTCAACTTTTAGCTGAATTTATGTTCAGCCCAAACAGAGCTCAATGGGGCCTAGGATTTATGTTGGTTATGTGTTTGTCTTTTCTATTACATTGTGCATTTCCAGAGAACAGGAGCTATGTCTCTTCTATCTTCATGTCTTTGATATCTGGAGCCCAGCACAGAGTGGCACACTTTTATTGGGTTGAACAATGGTGACCAACTCATTGTGGTTTGTCTGTCACTGTCCTGGATTTGGCACTGGAAGTCCCATGCCCCCCAAAGTGCTGAGTCCCAGGCAACCTGGAGTAGTTGGCATCCTAAACTGAACGTTTAATCCCAAATTTCTTTCTTGCACTTAGTAATCAAGTGGTTGAGAGAGACTAAATAGGTGGCGATGGAGATCCAGTCCCACCTCTGGTTAGACCCTCTGACGGAGTCTGTTGGAGGCACCATCAGTGGGTGCTATTTTCTGCCTGCAGGCTCATTCTCAATGGGTGATAAATGTGTACTGCGGTCATTTCAGATGCCAGGCCAGCTAGAGGGTCTCTTTTAAATCTTTTGTTATCTTTGACACAGATCTGGCAGCTGGTGGGTGCTCATCACTGCTCTCTCAAAGATGAGTTCATAAAAATGTTTCCTCCATTCTGAAAGAAATTGGCTCCATCTCAGTGTGACATAAAACAACTTCTTTTCAATCTCAGGGTGTTAAGGGAAAAAGATAGAAAACTTTCCTAATCCAAGAAGCAAGATTTTATTGAAGTCTCAGACCCAGAACCTCACAGAATTTAAACTCCAATCTGGTGGGGTGTCTCTTCTATCCAAGGTCTTGGGAAGGATTCACAATTGGCCCTGATCCAAAGGACATGATTCTTATGTTAAGCAATTAATGATTTACCAGGAGTTAGAAACTAAGGATATAAATAAACATATGTAAGATAGGATGTGATAAATGCTACAGAATCTGTTCTGATGATTGCATATGTAGATTAAGAGAAGGAAGGATTCAGACTTCATGGGATATGGGGACTGAACTATTCTTGAAGGATAGGTAAGAATGATCCAAATAATTGGGAGTCCTGGAGTTTATTCCAGACAAAGGAGTCCAGAGAAAAAGCCAGAAAGACAATAGATAAAGGAGATCAGGTCAGTGACAGCCTGGTATTCTTGAACAGAAAAGAGGCTTAAAAGGAGGTTGGGACCAGATTTATGAAAGTTTCATCTGTCAGGCCAAGATATAACAGAGAAGCACTGAAGATGGGAGGGAAAGAGAGAGCTGGTGTACTAACGGTAGTAGGTGACCCTCTGAAATCATTCGTATGCAGTAGAAAGAAGATGGAATTAAGGATTAAGTGGGAGAAGAGACTGGTAGGGCAGTAGTCTTCCCAAACAAACTACATCATGAATGTCCAAAACGCTCTTTTGGCTTGACCTTCCAATCCAAATTGACCAAGTTTGAAGCTTCTCTCCTCTCTACCACTGTATTCCCACTGACTTTCTTTGCATAAAGCCTGAAAATGACATTTACTTTGCACTCAGGAAAATACCCAAAGAGCAATACCAATAACAATAGAGTGTTTCAATTAAATTTTTAGTTTCTCCAACCCACTCTGCTTCTCTCACTTCTAGTCCTTGAAACACACTATTTCTTTGTCTACTATTTCTTCTTCCTTTTCTTCACCTGTTGACTTGTTCCACAGGGTAAGTGTTTTCCTGCTGGCAGCTTTCCCCAACTACCTTTTCCATTAAGCACAGACCTGCTACAATGCATCCCCTAAAATCCTGGGTTTATTCAGTCATAACCTGTTCGCATACTTCTGGCTGTACTGAGAGATTGCTGAGGACATAAACCATATGTGACATGCTCTCCTCTGAGTGAGACAAGTGGGTGGTATAGGAGCCCTGTGTGAAGACAGGACAACTTTAGAACATGTCATGTCTCAGAAGTCTGTTGAATCACCTGGAAATGAATTTGCCAAAGATGATTATGATTTGAAGAGAAGCCTTGGCTGAGCAGGTGCTACAAATGGATGACAGAGATGTGAAGACAGAACAGCCTACATATCAGAGGGAGCTTAGAGTCCCCAAATCAGATTATGAGCAGGTACAAGATTAAAAGCTCTCTTGAAGTCTGTCTTTGGGCTGGTCCACTATTATTCTTTCATTTTATGGTGATGGAAGAAGGAAGCCTTATTTATGGGGCCTTTCATTATTGTATAAATGAGCTTTTGTTTTTGTTTTTGTTTTTGTTTTTCTTCTCTAGGTGCAAGCTAGAAACTGCCCAGCCCAGTTTTAGAGGAAAGAAAGCAGTCACATAGAAGGTCTTATGCAGAAAAGAACATAGAGAAAGAGTCAGATTCCCTGGGTCTTATTCCTTGGTCAGTATCATTCTCTGACCTTTTGTTGTTTGTCTGTGTTAATAAATATTTGTGTGTGCTAGTCATTGCATATGCCTTATCTATTTATTATAAAAAAATCTTGACAAGTAAATTCTTCTCACTTCACAAATGATGAACTGGTGATTGATTCCAATCAGGGTTTGAACATACTGTCACACAAACAGTATGAAAAAACAAGGGTTCAAACTCAAGTCCATTGGAACCCTTACACAGTATTTCTCTTGGTTCTTTCATCTGTTAAATGAGATCTCATCTATCTCTGTCATTCTTAGATGAATGAAGAAAAACAAATCATTCATAGTTTTACCAATATTCACAGATGGAAAGCCTGTTAGAATAGAAAATACTATATACATGCATTTTGAATTGGATATTTAGTGGTAAAGGTCTTGGGATAACACATTTATTTATTCTAAGCACATACAACATGTAATTGTTGAGCTTATCATTACTCTGTCTGATAACAGGAGTCAGCTTTGTAGTTCTGAGATGTCTTAATGAAGTCACTTCTTAGACTCCTTGTAAATAAAAAGGCAGCACATGGGGGAATAGAGTGAAATTCTTCAAAGATGATGAAAGGTGATCTCTTCTCCACCCTCCAAAAAGGAGTAATCTTTTGGATGAAAAAACTCCTCCTCCAGAGCTCACTGGGGATTCCCGAGACTGCATCAATGCCAAGCAAGCTGGTAACACTCAGATTTTTGATAGCATCCCAAAAACCTAAAAGAATTACTCTTAACTCCAAAGCCCAGAGTGTGTGGTGATTAAGACCCAGATTCTGCAGTCCAACAAAGGAGTTCAGATCTCAGATTCTCTGTGTTGTTCTAGGACAAGGACAATTAACATTTCTGTACCAGACCTTTCAGTATCTGTTGAAAGCCATGGACTCCTTCTCAGAGTGATGTTTTCATAAGATTAAAATAAATGCATAAGGTTTAAATAGGAAGTCAATTGTATTAAACATGAGAATATATAAAATAATAAATTTGTGATGTGGTAATTTATATATGTATTATATATATGCATTTATTTATTAATGCTTATCTGTGACTTCCATTTTTAAAAATGTTACTAGTATTAATTCATCTGTGGGTCATTACCTGTACTCCTAATTACAATGTATGCTAAATTTCAGCAAAAGGTTAGTAGAAATGGTGATGTCATTATTTTTTCTCATCTGAGTTCATGAGCTCCCTGAATTTTTTTCCTTCTTTCAAATTTTCTTTCTTTAATTTTTCGAACTCCTCCATAAATTCTTTATTTCCTCAATCATTATAAATACAGAAAACACAGCCAAGTTTTTCTTAAGCAAGGGCTCAA
Source organism: Glaucomys volans (assembly GCA_020662805.1). NCBI lineage: Eukaryota > Metazoa > Chordata > Mammalia > Rodentia > Sciuridae > Glaucomys > Glaucomys volans. The sequence goes on from JAJEJO010002997.1 coordinate 17,742, forward strand.
TTAAGAACTGTGTCCAATAGGTTGCCTTTAAACTTCTGACCAGGCAAAGGAAGTAGGGCCTCTTTCCAACAGGATGGTTTACTTTCTCATCATTCTCAGATGGGGGAGCATTGGGAACTGGAATAAAAGCAGTCTTCATCTCATTTGTCTTTTGAGCCCCCTGTATTTTATCTACAGGCTCCTGGGTCCTCTGTACCACAGGCCTGAAAATCTGTCAACATTTTTTAGACTGTTTTTGGCAGAGAACTGGCTTAGGTACTTCTACCTGGAAAAAGGACACTTGGGTGCAGGAAGAAAGAAATGTCATCCAGCCCTGGCACCAGAGGCACCAGTACATGGCTGCAGCATCAGACGCAGCCCCACAGTGGCACAGGGGCCAAGGGTATGGGTCAGGAGGGTGTGGGCTCTGGATGGGACAGTGATTCCCTGCAGTTCTTCATCTTTGGTTACCTTTATTTTATTTATTTATTTTTATGTGGTGCTGAGGATCAAATCCAGGGCCTTGCACATGCTAAGCAAGAGATCTGCCACTGAGCCACAACCCCAGTCCCAAATTCTTCATCTTTGGATCATGCTGTGACTCCCCTTTGCTCTTCAAGCTCTCCCAACAATTTTCTGTTTACCTTCTGTGCTTGATGTGTCTAGGGTGGCTTCTGCTTTTCAGATTGAATTATGACAAAAAAAATCATCCTACTAATTCTGATACTGGGGTAAGTTCAAGGAGATATGCCTCATTTGTATACTACCAAGTTCAAAGGTTTGCTGTGAAAACTTAATGGCACAATATATATAAAGTATTCAGCACATGGAAAAATATCTTCTGGTATTCTTTAGGAAACTTTAACCTGATCAATTATATTTATGTTACGATGACATTTCAAAGAAAGTGGATTTGTTAGGATTATCTACAATTAATATGGGAATCTGATCTGACTTGAAGTATCCCTTTGCTACAACTAAATAGAACTATCTATTTATAAGGATTGTTTTATAAAATAATGAAAAATGTCCTTAGAAAAAAAATCTATTGTAATTGGTATTAATCAATTGCTTTTGCTAATCTCAAATGTGCTTTCTTGAGCAGTTACGCTGTAATGCCCCATGATCAGCCTGAACCCAGCAGGACTGTGTAATACTGACTCTGTATTCAGGCCCCCTTAGAAATAAACCATTATGGGTGATCTCTAATTCTATTTTCAGTAGAGATAAACAGCAGTAGTACACATCATGGCAAATCAATTCATCAAACTCAGAAGAGAACATTTTATAAGACTAAGAAGAAGCTGTGAAACATCTAAATAGAATGCTTTGGATAAATCCACTAATTTCCAAAAATTTTCTATGGAAAAAAATATTTGTCAGAAAAAAAGATAGTAAATTCTTGGGGCTACAGTGCCTACAGAGAACTATGAAGTGAAGGAAAGAAGGGAGCCCCTTGAAAGAAAGATGTTGCAGTTACTCAAAAGTGGTCAGAGCTAAGTAGAGTGAGGCCTGAGGAGACACAAGGATTCTCCACTCAAAAAGACTCTCTAGAATTTTTGATTTATTAAGAAGTGAAGAATGTCAGAGGAGAGTGTCAGAATGATGCACTCTGCCAGGTACTCATCTACCCAGAATAGAAGCAGCTGTCTGTCATGGAGTTGAAAAACCCTGGTCCCTATCTGAGACAGGGGCACCAGGCCTTCTTGGGAGATGCCATTTAATACTGGATTCATCCTAACATGCAGACCCAGTAACCTTGTGATAATAATATGGCTCTCTCATGTGGACCTGCCTAGAGTCGGAATAAGATAATAAGGGTAACACTAACCACAATAGCTAATAGTTATTGTGTGCTCCCAGTAGGACATGAGTCATCTAATGTATGATCATGCTTAATACAATAACCCTATGAGGAAGGTTTTATTAATTTGTCTATTTTGCAGGTGATGAGACTAAGGCAAAAAGCGGTTATATAATGAAACTGAAGTCCAAGAGTCCGTTATTGGTTGGGATAAATAAGGGTATCCCTATGGGTCTACTTTCTTTTTCTTTCATCCCTGGATGTGCTTCTAGGTTTTGATCTTGAATTGCTTTACTAGTTTTCATGCTTTAGCATGTGTGCTGACACTGCATCACCAAATTTGAGTGATGACAACTGATTTTGCTTTCTTGAAATACAGATTACATTTCCAGTTGGCTGCTTCAAAAATCCATTTAGTTAGTGGAATTGATGAGTAGAAGAAGTCCATGCTCGCTGTTTTATGAAATTTCCTTATCTGTAGTTTCAAAAGCAAATCCAACAGGCTTATTTTTGTCTCTAATTAAGGTTTGCTTTTATCTATTTCACGTGACCACCTCTGGCCATGTTTTACCATAGATGATGTCACCTCTTTTATAGGATGACCTTCCATCCTGGTAGCCAGAAGCCTGTGAAGCTGGAGAGACTTGACTTTGGAGACGACCAGTGTTCTCAGTATACTCCTGTTGTGAGAAGGGGTTTAGGCCTGGTGGTTCCAAGGATGAGCATCTCTGTAACTCAGTTTCCACTCACAGTCTCAGATTCCTGAAGAGGCTGTTCATTTGGGGGCAGGCAGACTGGGGAATGAATCAAGCAAAAACGAGAAATGATGATACCCACAACCAAAGCTATTTGCTATAAGTTATTCTTTAAAGAGTTAGAAAGCACAATTTAATTTTCTTGTCTGTTTCCCAAAGGTTAGAAATGATATTGTTCCAAGTCAATTTGAAGGACTGGTAAACATGCCACAAACAAGGGAAGGACAATGCCTTGGTGACAGATCTGCCACAAGTAATGAAACTTGTTCCTAACTCTTCTCGAAGTACTGGCATGGCTTAACAGTCAGATGAGGAAGTGTAAACCAGGGATGGATAAAAGGAGCAAAAAGAATGAGAGAGAAAATGCTCTTCACATTTGCCTATGTGGCCTAAAGGGAGCAGACGCTGCCTCATCACAGTAGCACTCCTGGGGTATAAACCTCTGAATTCCCAACAGGTTTCAAACTCCACTTACATTAAATCAGCTTCTACTCAACAGAACTCCATGGCCACCAAATGAGCCAGAGGGTCTTACATGTGCATAGTTATACAATTTTATCCCCCATAAATGTTCCAAATAATTTGCCCATGCAGGGCAAGGTCCATGCTCCTGAGAATTGGATTCAATTTTTAGACATTCAAGCCTTTTGTCTCTGTCACCATTCTGACATGTTTTTACTGTTGGTATGCATTTCAGTAGACTGGAAAATTCTCATCTTGTAGCTCAGAATCTGAAATCAAGCACAAGGCAATGAGATGCTTTATTTGAGTTGTACCGTGACTATGTAAGTAATTGAAGAAGCTTACACTCCTATCAGACAGGTACATCATATCTTTGGAGATGGTTTCACTTCTCACTAGCATATTTTCTTTTTAGCTAACTGAAAGTGAACACAAGTTAGTAAAAAAATATTGATTAACTTTGGGTATTGAAAGGAATTGGTATCTAGCTAGAAAAGAAGAAAGAGAGCATGTATATCCCAATATTCAACAAAAGAGGCAACATAGGGAATAATTAGGGAATATGGACAAGGAATTTCATCTGCGATATGTCAGTATGGGGGAGCCTCTTTCTGCCAATTTAGACCAAGGATACTTGTGTTAATTATTAAGTGACTCCAAACTTTGCAGCTTAAAAACAAATATTTATTATCTTATGGTTTTTATGGGTCAGAAATCCAGCAGCAACTTTGCTTCAGGGTTCTGGCTTTGGGATCTCTCAAGTCAAGCTGTTGGCTAGGGCTGCAATCTCAGGCTTGACTGGCTGGAGGTCCCTCTTTTGAGCTTATTCATGTGGTATTTAACAATAATCTTCTGTTCCTCACCATCTGTGCCTCTCCATAAGGCTGTACATGGCAGAACTTCCCCTCTGAGCAGGTAAAGAGAGATAGAATATACTCAAGCTACCAGCTTTTCATCAGCTGCTCTGGGAAGTGGCACATCTGCACTGCTGTGCTCTCTTTGTATGAACTGAGGCATCCAGTTTGATCCAAACCCTGGAGGAGGGAAATCATATGTCATTTCTTAAAAGCTGGAGCAGCAAAACATTCGTGGGCATAATTTTAAAGCCAAGATGGTGTCCATGCCTAATGTATACCAAGGGCCTGGTCCCATGTCTGGCAAGTGGGGGACACTCAGTTGACAGCAACCCCTTTTGATACAGGTTAACTGTGGTGGACATGATGGCTGAGGACTTACCACTAGAATGAATCCGGGACCATTTATCTTGAAACAAAGACCAGATTCATCCTTGACCATCTCCAATTCACTTAAGCAATTCTCCCCATCTGAGCCTCAGTTTTCCCACCTTTAAAATGAGGAGTTTGGCCTAGAAAACTCAATTGGCTCTTCCAGTGCCACCAGGAAATTAATGGAATAAAATTGGCCCCACTGATTGTGCTGAAGACACATTGTTGTGTTTTCAGCAATAAAGTGGAGTATCAAGGTGATATAAAAAAAATGGTACTTTTGGCCCCAATCTTGTGATTAAGTTAAGGATTTATGCATGTGTGTATCTGCTGAGCCTTTGCAAGACTCCATATTGTCTGGTAAGTGTCTGTGGGTGTGGGGTTTGGGGAGTGAAGGCAACAGTCAGAGGGAAAAGCCCTGAATCCGTACTGTGTCTCTGTTCAGTGCTGATGCTATGCTAGGAAATTGGCCTTGACAGATGTTGGGGGAGGGTCCCCTGCCCCTGTGGGACTGTTGGTTTGGTTGACCCAGCTACTGCCTCATTCAGTACTCTCAGAAACAGAAAGACCCTCAATGTCTTTGTTTAGGAAATGGAGTTCCCAGAGCTTGGGAATAACTTCAGGCTCATATTGTAAATATTAATCATGAAGGCAGGAGCTGCAGGCACTTGAGGAGGTCAACCTTTATTATTCCTCTTACTAGGAGTTTCTAGTGAAGTTTCATAGCTTGGTAGGACTAGAGGCTGCGGTGATTAATGTGTCTTAGGAGCATAGGGCAGGTGGCCCTGAGCTTGAATGTAGAGCAATTAACATTTTATAGCTCCCCCACACTCTGCCCCTCATTCAGAAGGCAACACTTGGCTAAATGCCAAACTTTCCAATTATGCCATCATAAATTTAATGACATTGGCAAGAGCGGCAAAGGGAGACAGTGTTTGCTTTGCCTCAGGTCTGATTTCCACCCTCACACTGTCACTCCTGCTGGTAGCTTCCCCATGGAGCATTTGAGGAAATATCGGAAATAATAATTTAAGGTCACAATGAAGATTACTGGTTTATAGAGCCAACATATGTTCCTATATGTACTTTCTTTATTGGAAGATTACTCCCTCTCAGCTCATTTCCTTGTCAACCAGGCTAGAATTGAAAGGCATTCAGACCTTATTAAAGAAAGGGGCAAAGTTAAATTCATTGAAGAAATGGGAGGATCATGGCTACTTTTAAATCTAAGGAGAGTGTTCTGGCTGTAGTGAAAGTTGTTTCTCAAAGGTGTCTTCCTAGTATTCATCTTCATAGGTATTTGTGAAGTTTCGTTTGTGGTGTTTCTTATATTCTAAGTTCTTTGTGGCTGGGACTATGTGTGTATGGGACCACTGGGGACTTCAGTAATTCAAGAGATCTCTGAGTAAACAGACTCGTTTGGGTCAAAGTTTATAATGTGCCAGGCACCATGCTGAGTTCATTACATAAAGGGTGTCAGTTAGGTCTTCCTGAGGCAGCTACCAGGAGAAGTGGTGACCCACAGAGAATCAGTAGAAAAAAGGAAGAGGAAAGAGGAAGGGAAGAATGAGTAGAAAAGAGGAAGGGAAGAATGAGTAGTTCTCATTCTCTGTCTCTAGTATCCTGAGAAAAGTGACCCCAACAGCTGTCAGGAGGAATATTTCATCTGTTAGCCATCCTTCTTGCCCATTTCCCTGAATGTCAGGTTTTGAAGTTCATCCTTAAAGAGAAGTTCATTCAGCCAACCAATGCCACATTTTAAAATACAAATGGGTATTGAAATGGAAAGTGGGGGTGAGCAGTGAGCATGGGCACTTTTGAATAACCAAAAAATGACAAACACAGTAGCCCCATTCTCCACATTTGGGCAACATTTATGAGTCTCTGGGGTGTGGAAGCTTAATGCCACTGTGCATCAGGCTCAGTTAGCGTGTCTCTTACATCAGTAGGTGAACCAGTCAAAATTCTCTTTTCATAAGGGCTGAGGAGCCTCCTAGAGAGAAATCATGATAAAGGCAGAAGGAAAGAGCAAGGAAAATTTGATAAGTGTGATTCATTACACAGTGAAAAGGCCTTCTTCTTTGTTCATCTCTGATGTGTGACTAAATTATCATACATGTGATCAGGGAGCTGGAGGGGACCTCAAGGAGGTGACCACGGGGCATTGTTTTGGACCCCTCTGAGAGCACATGAGGCTCCTCCCCCAACAGCTTTGTTTTAGTCACCTTTTTGCTGCTGTGACCAAAAGACTTGACAAGAACAATTGTAGAAAAAACAGTTTATTTGGGGGGCTCATGGTTTCAGAGGCCTCAGTTCATAAATGGCCAACTTCATTCCTCAGGGTACAAGGTGAGGCAGGGTATCATGGCAGAAGACTGTGGTGAAGAAAAGCATGTGGGACCATGGCACCAGGGAAGACAGACTCCAATTCGCCAGGCATGGCGACTCAATACCCCACAGGCATGCCCCCAATGACCCACCTCCTCCAGCCACACCCTACCTGCCTTCAGTTAGAGGGGATTAATTCAATGATTGGGTTAAAACTTTCATAATACAATCATTTAACCTCTAGACCTCCTTGCATTGTCTCACAATGAGCTTTTCAGGGACACCTCACATCCAAACCATAACCAGCTTCATTACCCTTGTGCCATTGTGAGCATGCCAGGGACCTTTTAGAGGGTCGTACCCATTTAGAAATGGCAGCAGGGTCTGGGCCAGGCAATTGGTCCTTCAAGGCTGAAGGTATATCCAATGGTGTTGCTCAGGAGAGAAGGGACAGTGTGGTTCTTAGCCCAAATAACAGGTTTCTATCTCCTACTAATTTAACTCCAGAAGCTATTCTTTATTTGGAACAAGTTGAGTATTTTCAGTGAACTGATGTGTTAAATTGGACTGTTATGTTTATTGTATTATTTTTCTTTAAAGGCTTCAATTTACCAAAGACTACATTTTAATACCTGGCCAAGTTGTATCCCTGCCATTTTTTTTTTAACAAAAACATGGCTGCATTTTCAGCCATTGCCTTGTAGATTAAAAATCTTAGAAGCATCCCTATTGGTGTCTCTATGTGCACAGCATTGAATATAACAGGAAGTCTGGCAGATGCTCCATTTTTTATTGATTGATTGATTGATTGATTGGAAACTGGTGATTGAACTCAGGGGAACTTAACCACTGAGCCACATCCCCAGCCAGTTTTTGTATTTTATTTAGAAACAGGGTTTCACTGAGTTGCTAAGTGCCTCGCTGTTGCTGAGGCTGGCTTTGAACTTGCAATCCTCCTGTCTTAGCTTCCTGAGCCTCTGGGACTACAGTTGTACTCCATCACACCCCCACATTTGTTTTTAGAAGCTAGAAACTCTGCATTTGCGGAGTTGAAAGCAGTTTCAAAGTTTTTGAATGAATGCTGCACATTGACTTTGAGGTAGAACCTCCTCAATTTCTGAGAGGACTCTCTTTGCGGGGGAGCCCTTTTGGCTGTGCATGTAGGGTGATGAATAACTCCCTCATGCTTCTTGGGGAAGCTCTCACGTGCCTACCGGTGACATGGAAGCACTTCAGACTGAGATAAATGTGCTCTAAAGGCAAGGTTAACTGTGTTCCCTCCAATTTGAGATCTTCTTAAATTAATTTGGTTCTATCTTATATCTGAGTTCTTGGAAAGTGCATGAGTCTTCTCACTCCAGCATCTATTCACTGAGGAAGAGCACACTAGAGTAGCAGGGATGCTGGCCTCAACTCACCTCTTCAAGGTGGGGAAAGATTATGAAAGGACCTGGGCCAGGCTTAGGCAGAGTAGACCATTGGTATAACTTCTGTGCGATTATTTATTGTCATAAAAGGCCAGATGTTACTAAATTTATGGTTGATTGTTATGACTTTCTTTTCCAAGTATGGGTGTCTTTCTGAGGGCTTAGAGATTTCCATTGTCAAACAGGGAAGAAGTAAATTCTAGGGCAGGAAAATACTGGGACTGGATGTGTGTCTATAGGAGGACTTTGTCCTTAATCTGGGGCCAAAGTGAGAGAGATTGGGAGGCCATATTCATGAAGATGCTTGGAGCTGGGCCCTGTCATCTGGGATAGGCTAATAGAGAGGAAAGGACCAGCTGCTTTCTTCATGCATGGGCACTTAGAATGGGCAGCTCTAGGATCATACAGTTTCAGGAAGATTTGTGCTTCCATCAATCTGTGATATCTGTTAACACCACAGCTATGCCCTCACGCCAAAGTGGAAATGATGTGGTCATCACCAGCTATGACCAGGAGGAAGGGCTGATTGTGTGTGGAGCAAGGACATCCAAGAAAAAGAATAGGGATATATTAGAAGGAATTTGCTAAAGGAATTTATATAAGTGGAGTTTATTCTCTAATCATTTGGGTATTTTTTAAATGGTAATTTTGTTTTATAGACCCAGAATAGTGAAAAGGTAGACCCTGGGTTCCTAGGTTTCTGTGGGAACCCGCTGAATCTTAACAATACATTATCTCCATAAAAATCAAACTTAATTTCATTAGTGTGTGGGGTTCATGCAATGGCTCTGAAATGGAAAATGCAAGGGTTAGTTTTGGGCCAGAAGACAAAGACTGAGAGGTGTTAGGACTGATGTGTTCAAGATCAAACCTGTGCAAGTGGAGATGAAAGGAAACCAGTTTGTTCTGTATACTTAATACAAGCTGGAGGGTGACAGGGCTGGCTCTCTACCTCTCACTTTACTACAAACTACTGCATCACCATCGCCATAGGGATGAACACTAAGTGTTTAAACAGTCAAGAACCCAACAATGCAGCCTTCTTCTAGATGGAATTTGGTGGAAAATGTAGGAAATGGAATGTGTGATTGGAGGACCAAGTTCATACATGTTTTACCTTTTCAGACACTCTGATGTGAGGAACCAGAAAGAAAATACCAAAAAAAAAAAAAAAAAAAAAAAAGAGAGAGAGATCTCTTAAACTTAGCCCTGAATTGGAGCATTGAAGATGGATTTTAGTCCAAAGTGAGACTCAAAATCCCTGTGACCTTTAGGAGGACCTTGGCCCCTCTGCCTCAGCATCCCCCCAGTGCAATGAGAGGTTAGGCTTAACCTCTGCTCCTTTCCAATTATGATGCTTAGGTCTCTATCATGGGATGATCACTTGCCTGAGACCAGGTTTCTCTCAAATTGAGATGTGCAGAGCACTGCATTTGGCTACGGACACTTTGGTGGCTTAAGTAGAGAAAGGTTGGCTTTCAAGTGTTCCTGCAAGAGTGAAAAGGCCTCCATTGCCCAAGGCAGCCTGGATGCCTCAGAGCCCTTTGTCTCCTGGCAGCGCCCCCTGGTGTTTCTGGGTACCATATGCAGGCATCCTTCTGCAGGCATCCTTCTGGTCACTTGCAGGTAGCTAGGAACCTGTTAGGTAATGCTGGGAATTCATCTCGATGTTGCCAGGCTTGCCTGGTCATTTCTGTCTGCCCAAGTTTCTACACCAAGGAACAATATTAAAATACCAGTTACTCCCAGTAGAAAACAAGAAAGAAGCATAACACAGCAATGCTTATACATTCCATTTCTGCCAGATCCCAACTGGGTCAGCACTGATGGGAAAGCACCAAAGGATGGAGGAATCGAACTTCTTTAGAATTGGAGCTATTTTCTCATTAGCTGCAAATTAAAAACAGTTCTGGGCACCTTGGCCTTTGACAGCCTGTGTTCAGATCACATTCTGGTTTACAAGCAGCTGATGTGTGATTTGGGATATAACAGTTATCTGTAATTAAAATCACCATACCCCACCTCCTGCACTGGCAAAGATGGTAATGAATGTCAGGAATGCTGAGTATTCAGCATTCAAAATCCATAAAATATGCAAGATTAATTTGCTGAACTTCATTCAGGCTTCCAGAAGCGCTGTCACCTGGGACCAGAGAAGCCGCAAGTTCACTCTGAAACTCCACTAGCTTCAAATCATCAAGAGTGGCCTCCTTTGTGTCACTGTCTGCTGCAGTATGCCTTTGCCTTTGCAGATACTTTCTGGAAAAACCAAAGTGTCTGCTGAGATTCTGTTTGGCCAGAGGTACCCCAGTTCTCCTCCTGGTTCCCAAGACCTCTTTCTCCCTTCTCATCTCAGTAACCTTCATTTTCTCCTTCAGGTCCCTAGAGATTTAGATTCAGAAAAAGAGAAAATTCTGACTTTGGCAAGCAGACCAAGTCAAGGAAGAAGAAATACTTGCTGGGAGCGCATTGGGATTTGAGTTAGGAAGTGAAGTTAGTTCTGGACCAGTTGCTGTCCTTTGTGTCTTGCTTCCCCATTTTAAAAGAAAACGTTTTAGTTCTTTTGTGCTTGATTCCAAGGAAGGCTTGGTGGACACTTTTGGACTTTAGGTCTCCCTGTTTAGTCTTGTCTGAACCAAAATTTTACCAAAATAATACCAAAAATGTTATTGATATTTCTTTCTCCTTTGTCAATTCTTTATTCTTGGTGGATTTGCATATAATATCTCTTTTATTCCTTAACTGTTATTTTAAAAAAGTTTTGGGAAAAGGTAGACATCAATGTACTTCTAAAATTCACTATAATTGTTTTGAAGTCTCTTGACATTTCATCTTTTAAATAAAGTGATACTGATTCACACATTGTTGGTGGAATTGCAAATTAGTACAACTACTCTGGAAAGCAGTGTGAAGATTTCTGAAAAAACTAGGAATGGAACCAACATATGACCCAGCTATCCCACTCCTGAGTATTTGTCCAAAAGATCTAAAATCAGCACATTATGGGGATACAGCCACATCATTATTTATAATAGCATAACTCACAATAGTGAAATTATGGACCAGCCCAGGAGCCAGTCAATACTCCTATGGACTAAGAAAATACTGTAGATGGAGTTGGAGAATATCATGTTAAGTGAGATAAGCCAATCCCAAAAAAACCAAAGGCCAAATGATTTCTCTGATAAGTAGATGATGACACATAATGAGGGGTAGGAGGGAGGCGGAGGAAGGATGGATTGTATGGAGGAAAATGAGGGATGGGGTGGGGGTGGGGGAGGAGGTGGAGGAAGGAAAAATAACAGAATTAGACAAACATCATTACCCTATGTACATGTATGATTATGCAAATGGTGCAACTATGTACAACCAGAGAAACAATAGTTGTACCCCATTTGTGTACAATGAATCAAAATTTTAAAAAAATCAAAAAAATCAATATACCCAATGGAATTTTACTCAGTCATGAAGAAGAAATGATATTATGGCATTTGTCAGTAAATGGGTGAAACTGGAGAACATCATGCTAAGTGTAATAAGGCAGACTCAGAATGTCAATGATTGAATGTTCTCTCTCATGTGTGGAAGCTAGAGCAAAGTAAGAGGAATAAGGTGGTG
>JAJEJO010002997.1:29350-40277 GCA_020662805.1 Glaucomys volans
AAAAGCAAAACAAACAAACAAATAAGGTGGTACTGCTATAATCTAATTATTACAGATTGGAAAGTAAGTTCAGAGAGGTTAAGAGAATTACCGAAAGCTATAGAGCTAGTGAGGGATTTGAACCTAAAGCTGCCTTTTAATAGAACCTATATTCTTAGCTACTAGGCTGTTCTGGCATCCTGGGTTTATTTATCTGCATTTTTAACTTAGGGCTCTTTCCTGTCCACCTCTCCATCTGGGTCAGTTCTTGGTGCACTGGCAGCACCTGGTTTATAAGCTGCAAAACTGTAGAAAAGTATGGATCATGGCAAAGAGATACTCAACTCCAACAGGAACTTTTTGCTCTTAAGGAACTTTTTGCTAGCCTTCCCCTGTGCCTCACTATGTACACAATATACACAATGTATGATATGGGTTTTGTCATACTTTACCTCCTACGTATAAAATATTTGCTCATCTGCATCTGGGCTGTGCTAGCTGGAATCCCAGCAAGGAAAACAATATAAGAAAAGCACACTCTTCTTTATCACTCTTTCTTAAATTGAAATTTCTACTGAGCTAATTATAGATCCACATGCACTTACAAGAAATAATATAGAGAATCCATATATTGTTTCCTCAGTTTCTCCCAGTGGTAACATTTTGCAGTTTACTAATTTTTAGAGCTATCTAAATATTACTTTAATGCATTTGCATTGCCATAGAGTCAGAAATACTGAAGTGCAAAGAAGAAAACATGAGGGACCATCTTTCACCTCCTGGCTCTCCTCCTGGACTCTTTGTCCTCACTCCTGGGTCCCACTTTAGTTTTCTGTGCCTCCTCCTTCTCTTATGCTTCCTTATGATCTTGTTAAAATGGTCTGGATTATCCTGTGGCAAAATGGAATTTGGGGGTTCTGGCTGACATTCTAGAAACTCTTGACCCAGCTCTTCTTCTAATTGTCTGCCAACCTCTCAATTCCTTGTTTCCATCTTTCTCTGCCCAGTTAGAAAAAAATAGTATTTATTCTTTAATATAATGTGATAGCTTTTCTAGACTTTTTTAGTATTAAGTGCCAGTAGTACCAATCCTACTGAAGATACTGATTTTATTTATTTTATTCAAAATACACTGGAAGGCACTGTTCTAAGCACTTTATAAATGTTAATTCATTGAATCATTATAGCAACTCTATGGGGGAGATACTATTATTATTTCATTTTACAGGTGTAGATAGATGTACAGAGGGATTGGATGACTTGCCCAAGGTCACACATTTAGTAAGTAATGGAGATGGTTTGTTTCAGACCCTGTGCTTTTTACCACTTATGAATCACTTAGCAGTGACTGGTGGAGAGTTGTGTACCTCACCTTCTTTCCTGTTATTTACACATTTCTCTTACTTTGGCTTCTGTCTTGTGGGCTATCAACGTGTCTGATATTTGACACTTTAAAACACACCCTCTATATTATCCTTTGTCCCTGCGCCTTATCTCAAGCCCCCTCCCTATCGCTCTTTGCTGTGCTCATTTATGCAGGTCTGGAGCCACTCTCTTTCAACAACCATCTCTGCCACCTCCTCTAATCCACTCTTAGACCCACTGTAGTCGTAACTTGTCTCAACCTCTGCAGGGAAACTGCTCTGGCATTATCTAGACAGTCATTTCCTTTTATGCCTCCATGTACTGATGTGATTAATTATATTAACACATTTCCTAATATGGAACCATTCTGGCACTGGCATTCGTTTCCATTTAGTACTGGATTCCATTGGTTAATATTTTATTTATGACTTGCCTTAGTATCAGAAGGTTGGACTATTTCCTTTAACTCAGGAGAACGTAAGAAGTTCTTACCAGTCCATTTAATTTCCTTGTTAATTTATAGGGGTCAGTTTCCTTGTACAAATAGTTTTACTCTCTGTGCTGTTCATGTCTCTCTCCAGGAGATGTCTTTAATTTACCAATGAAAAAGGAAATAAATGTACTTTCTAATTATTGCTGAAATAGTCACAGAAGGCAATATCTTCACACTGGGGCACGAATTAGGAAAGCTAGAAAATCTGATTGATGAAGATATTTTTTGAGTCCCCAGAAAATGCAAATTGGTAGTAAAAACATTATCTTTTGAAAGAAGCCAAAGAGTAATAATAACGACGATAGAGATATAAAGTAAAATGCAGACAGCAGTTGTAATATTTTAAGACCTTACACAATGCTAGTCAAGCACATTACACATTACATGTGTTCTTCATGAGGATGCAAAGTCTATGAGGGAAGAACTATGCATTGTTGGATTACCACTGCCTTCCTGAGTCTATGAGCTGGGAATTGTTGTTATCTTCATTTAACAGATGAGAAAACTGAGGCTCAGGAAGGTTGTTATGGTTTAGATGTGAGGTGTCCCCCAAAGCTCACATGTGAGAAAATGCAAGAAGGTTTGGAGGAGAAATGAGTGGGTTATAGCCTTGAGCTAATTAGTCAAATGAACCCTGATGGGATTAACTGAGTGGTATTTGGAGGCAGGTGGGGTGTGGCTGGAGGCGGTGGTTCATTGGCGGCATGGCTGGGGGCTATATATTTTGTATCTAGAGTGTGGAGTCTCTGCTTCCTGATCATCATGTGAGTTGCTTCCCTCTGCCACACTTCTGCCATGAAGTCCTGCCTCACCTCGAGCCGTGAGAAATGGAGTCAGTTGTCTATAGATTGAGACCTCGGAAACTTTGAGCCCCCAAATAAACTTTTCCTCCTAAAATTGTTCTAGTCAGAACTTTAAGTCACAACAGCAAAAAAACTCACTAAAACAGAGACGAAGCAACCTGCTCAGGCTCCCCCAGAAACACTCCAGGTTGATTGTTGGTTGGATTCTGGTGAAGATTAAATTCAGTGTTGAACAGGCACTGAAACTATGGCCATGCCCTTTCCCACTTGGTACTCCTTACATCCCCGCTATTCCAGCCTGGCAGAGTGGTTTCTGTTTGCAACATGAACCATTCACATCCATGTTTTTGTACATTGTTTCCTATTGGAAATGTTCTGAGCTCTGCTCACCTGGCCTTCCTTCCATTTGTTCTTTGAAGTTTATTCAAGCATCACCTCTTCCTTTCATTGCCTCCCTTCCTCCTTCCCAGGCCTGGAATGGGTGCTCTTCCTCCCCACTCCCCCTGTGCTAGTTGTGCCCTGTCCCTCACCACATGAGAGGTCCTTCAGGTCCTTGCCTGTCTCCTGTACTAGGCAGGGCACCTGGAGTTCCCTGTTGGGACCTGAGGCCTCTCAGACCTCTCAGAATGGGTTTGCTGGATAGATAAAGACTGAGAATCACCTGATGGTCCCTCTACCAGCTGAGCCTGGCCTGGTGGCTGGCAGTGGTTGCTGAGCATCACCTTTAACCGTGTTGGGCTTCTGGGCTCACAGGCCCACGCCTCTGCCCCTCTGACCATTCTTTGACCCCCAACCACCCATTATTTAAAAAGACATCACACATATTTTCTGTATTAGTACATTTTCCACTACCATACAAAATTATTGAGGCTGGGTACTTAACAAAAAGAAGTATAATTAGCTCATGGTGTGGGGGGTTCAAGGGCATGGTGCTGGCATGAGCATGGTTCTGATGAGGGCCTCAAGGTAAGTGTCATCACAATGGTGGGAGGCCATGCAAGAAGGAGAGGTGACATGGTGATAGGCGGCCAGAGTGGGGAGAGGCCAGTCTTGCTCTTTTGTAACAATTCTCTCACAAGAACTAATGTGGGTATCACAAGAACTGCATCAATTCCTTCTAAGGGCAGCTCCCCCAATGACCTAAATACTTCACATTAATATTTCCACACTGTGGACCAATCTTCCAACACATGAACCCTCGGGAATCAAATCACATCCAAACCATAGCACCACCAAAGGAAACTACATTTAGGCCACTTAAACGATTAATAAGCCATTTGACTCATTGAACAGGAGGCTGCAAACAGCTGTAAGAAAATCAGGCTGACATCAAATCCACCCAAATTTGGGGGGCCACAGTCAGAGGAATTGATATGGACAGTCTGTGAAAATCCCTTGTTGAGTTTCAGGACTAGTTCTCAAAGAGAACTGTATCTAAACCATCTCTGTCCTCACATTGTGATAAATATTGTGGAATTCAGCTTGGTCAAAATAATCCAGCCCATCTGTATTTCCAGAGGACTCATAGCAATCGGCACACAGATTTTCTTCTTTTCTTTTAGAAACACAAATTTTTTTCTTTGGGGAAATAAATGGGAAAATAATAAAAAAAAGCATTCTGTAGCTGTAATGATGTAAAATTTCTAGGATGATTATTATTTAGTCAATAGCAAGAAGAGAAAAAATAAAGCATTAAAATAAAGCATTATTTATATATTGAAGTAGGATAGAGATTGTGGTTCTCTTGTTTGTAGGGTTTTGCTTTAATCTGCTACAAAATCCCAAATATTGTCCTAAAATGGAACCACCAGGTCAGGAGACATAGATGTGGCAGCTGTCACAAAGCAGGGTGACATCAAATCCACCCAAATCCATTTTGCTTTTTTCTGAAAGCAAGAGTGTTCATGTTAGAGAATAACACTGGCTTACTAGACTGCCTCTCTGTGTAGACAGGATCATGCTCACTGGGGTCGCATTGATTTTTTTTTTTTTTTGATACTGGGGATTGAATCTGGGGTGCCTTCCCATTGAGTTACATCCCTAGTCTTTTTTGTTTTCTTTTTATTTTGAGACAGTCATGTTGAGCTGCTTAGGGCATTTCTAAATTGCTGAGTCTGGCCTTAAACTTGTGATCCTCCTGTCTCAGCCTCCTGAGTCACTGAGATTACAGGTGTGTGCCATGGCATCTGATCCATCTGAATTTTTACCACTACTTCTGACCTGGCATCTAGTCAGAACTCAACAGCATATGCAGAATGAAGAATGAGTTAATAAGTGGGTGATTGCATTCACTTCTTCAAGACTTCACACCATAACTAACCCCTCTATCTATTTTGTATACACAATGCTTCCAGAATCCCACCCATTCTTTCAGCTCAGCTTCAGTGCCATTTCCCCACAACATATAAGGATTGTGAGAATACTGAGGAAGGAGCATCCATGGGGTGAAGAGGCTCAGATTTGGGGAGAGGCATGTCCACTCTTCCACTGGACTTCTCCCAGTATCCAGGAAGTCAGAACCTCAGACAGGGGCAATGATTATTGGTGCAGCTTCCTGGGAGCAGAAGGGTCTCTCTGCTCCCACATGCGACATACCAGTGCATGAGTCTCTGAGCTGAGACCCTCCCTGCCCTGGTGTAAAGAGCATCCATCAGGCTCTACCTAGTATGCCCTCAGCTCCCAGCCAGACTCATCTTCTACAAGATCATGGCACCTGCTGGGCTGCCTTTAGAGAGCTCTGATGGGAACATGTGAACTTCCTTCTACTGTTGCCTCATAATCTTCCAGGGCCCCTTCCTCTGGGGATCCCAGAAATAGTACAGGGCCAGACACTGCACAGGGCTCAACAATTATTTCTTGAAATTTGGAGATGGAATCATTATTACACTCTCCATCTAAATTAACCCTGGATAGTTTCTTCATTCCTAGAACTCCTGGTAGAGGGATGATTTGGATAATTTCTATTCCTCCACAATATTCAGAGAGTGAATGCCCTGTCTGCTGCTTCTGTTTTCACCTGAGAGGTTAAACATGCCTTGACAGGAGGGGAAACCTCTTGTCCAAGCTGCCACCAGTAACTAAATAGAGTGTCACGGTTTTGCCAGCCAGATCTCATTAGGATAAAGAGAATTAGCCTGTTCCCAAGGATGGGGGAGAAAAACAAATGGCAAGATTAGGTATAAACTCCAGATTCGTGGATGACCACAATGTGCATGGGAATTTCAATCAACTGTGAAGAAAGACCAAGGGGCAGGGTTAAAAGCAAGAGTTTCATGGCCAATATGGTGTGGACAGGAAATGAGTACCCCAAGTGTGGGGTGATCACTATTTGGGAATTTCTTCCAGTTCAGTTGGTGGTAAAGGGGAATTCAAATGAGCTGATGCTCAAGGCCTCTATTCCTTCCTTTCTGACCACAAGGAGGCCCTGGTGCTACTTAATGGCTCCATAAATGAATATGCTAAATTAATTTATTATTAGATACCAGGGATTGAATTCAGGGGCACTCGACCACTGAGCCACATCCCTAGCCCTATTTTGTATTTTATTTAGAGACAGAGTCCCAAAGAATTGCCTGCACCTTGCTTTTCCTGAGACTGGCTTTGAACTCATGATTCTCCTGCCTCAGCCTCCCCAGCTGCTGGGATTACAGGTGTGCATGCTAAATTAATTTTTAATAGCTTAGGAGGTTGAGATGTTAGGACCTATTCCATTTTGAGAGAGATAATAAATGTGAACTTGTGACTTGCTTCAGGACTCCAGGCAGGTGCTGAGCTCTGCCTGGTCTCCATGGACCACCTCCTTGCTGACCCACTGCTGCAGGGTGTCTCTTGCCTTGGTTACTGTCTTAGTCTCCTATGACTTTCAGTTTCTCTCCCTGTTCCTGCTCTAGTCTGTGTCCCATGGTTCATCTAATCCATCTGCCAAAGTGCCACAGTGAGCTTTCTGAGATCAAAACCTGACCACATAATCCCACACATGCAGGACCTGGCTCTGCTCGTCCTTCTCCAGCTCAGCTTCTGTCACTGTTTCAGCCTCCATCCATCTTGAATTTCTTCTCTTTCCAAACAAGATAAGTCATTTTCTGCTCTTTGCCTCTGCCTATAATTTTCTTTCTTACTACCACTATTTTTTTTTCCTTTGACATATCTGATTTTATTTTCCTTCAAAAGTCTGATAGTCACCTTCCCTTTAAAACTCTCCTTGAGTTGCCCTCCTGTGTTCCCCTAACCTAGACATTTCCTATCAGAACAATCTCCTCATTGCATTTGATTATTTGCTCACCTCACTACCCAATGGTGTCAGTGGGGGCAGGCATTGCATTTGCTTTTCTACCATGGGCTCCTCAGACTAATAGAGTTCATGGAAATAGACACCTGCTATCTCCATACATTCCCTCCACCTGATACTGAACTACTGCTACCCCTCTCTGAATTTCATAACAATCTTTCAAATGTTTGTTTATCTATGTATTAGCCATAATTTATGTACAATAGCATGTATGTATTACATATACATATGTTTATGTATATGAGTTTTGAAAAATGCATACACCAGTGTAATCATCACCTTAATTCAGATATAGAACACTTTAATAATCCTGAAAGTTTCCAAGGGCCCTTTTGCAGTCAACACACCTTACCAGTTATCTGATAAATGCTGATCTGCTAATCTATCGCGAAGAGTTAATTTTGCCAGTTCTAGAACTTCATGTGAATCACATGGCATGGTATGTGCTCTTTTGTGTCTGTCTTCTTACATTTAGTTTGTGAAGTCACCTGTACTGTGTGTATGGTTTGCTCTTTTTTGATGAAGAGTATTCCATTGCATAAATATACTGTGTTCCATTCACTTGTTGATGGACATTTGGATTGTTTCCAGTTTGGGGCTATTATCAATAATGCTGCTATGAATACCACTGTCCATTTTGTGCACATATGATTTTGTTATTCTTGGACAAAATACCTGAGAGAAGAATTTCTGGGTCATAGATAAGTATGTGTTCAACTTTGTAAGAAGCAAACAAATTTTTCCCTAAAGTGGTTATTTCATTTTACATGTCTACCAGCAATATGTGAGAGTTCCAATTGCTCTACAGCTTTGCTTAATAACACCTTATATTCTCAGTCTTCTTAACTGTAGTCATTGTAAGTGGCTATGTGGTTTTATCTCCTTATGATTTTAGTTTGCTTTTCCTCAGGTGTTGAAAATCTTTTCATATACTTATTGTCCATTTGTGTATCATCTTTTTGATGTGTCTTATTCAAATAATTTACTCATATTTTATTGGATTGTTTTCTTATCAATGTTTGGTGTCCTGTATAAAATATTTTTACTAACTCAAATTCATGAGTTTTTTATCCTTTGTTTTCTTCCAGAAGTTTTGTAGTCCTAGCTCTTAAGTTTAGGTCCATGATTCATTTTGACCTAGTTTTTATGTTCAGCATAAGGTAAAAATTACATTTCATTTTTCCACATGTATATCTAAATGTAGCACCATTTTACAAAAGACTCTCCTTTCTCTATTGAATTATTTTGGCACTTGCATAAGAAAAAGCAATTTATCATATATGTAGGCCATTTCTGGACTATCTTCTCAGCTCCAGTCATCTGTGCATACACCAATATCATATTCTTGTGATTATTGTGGTTTTGAAATAGGATAGTACAAGACTTCTAATTTTATTCTTCCTTTTCAAAGTACTTTTAGTATCCTACATTCTTTGAATTTGCAAATAAATTTTAAACAAATCAGCTAGACGTTTTCTAGTTGTACAAAATCCTGCTAAGATTTTGATTGAGATTATATTGATTCTATAGATCAATTCTTGTTAGAAAGGAGTGTTAATTTTTAGAATAGAGGTCTTGTACTTCTTTTGCTTAACTCATTCCTAGGAATTCTGTGGGTTTGATGCTTTGATAAATCATGTTGTGCTTTTAAAAACTCATGTTTTATTTTCAACATAGATTTACAGAGATATCAAAAATACTGTGTAAAGTTTCCATGTACCTTCCATCTGGCTTCCTCCATTACTAACAATTTACATTAGTGTGGGATAGTTGTTAAAATGAAAACAACTTTGGTGTCTTGTCATTATTCTGTCTTTAATAAAAAACACCAAGAACACATAGAATTTTATTTCTCTTTGGATCTATTTTTGAAGTATAACCTCTAAATTATTTTTTTTCTAATTTTTTGTGAAATATTTTTAAAATCACTTATTATACTACATTTATAGTAATGGAAATTGAACTACTATTCTAATAAAGTGTCTTGGAAAATGTCTTCAGTAAATATTTTGTAAATGAACAGAATAAGAAGGCTGATTAACACAATTTAAGTGTCACTACACTTATAGACATAATCATGGACTAGTTTCTGTAATTATTGAGAATATGTACATAATTGTATCTTAAAGAGGTGACCAAACCATTGCACAATGAAATGTGTAGCCAGATTTCGTTATAAGGCTTTTTCCTTCTCCCTATTGCCCAGTTTCTCTAAATTCATTAATTGGATTTTTCTGTAAGATACATTTCATCTCCCTTTTTCATCTATTCAATTATTTATTTATATAGTATGAACATGTAGATATTTCTTTCATTGTCTGAGTTCACTATGCATTTTGTTAATCAGATTGTTCTGATCTTGACCATTTTTGAGCTATTTCAGATTGGTTTCTATGCTTTGACAATATGTCACTTTTGTTTTCAAAGCATTTCTTGATTTTCTGGCATCCCAAGAAGTCATTTCCACCTTTCATGTAACCTGCTCCAGCTCTTGGAAGTAGTCATTTCTCCAGGGAACCCTGACTAGTTTTTACTGGAAAATGGGATTTAGAAACCAAGATCTGGGGATTATTTGTGCTTAGGGCTACTAGGGTATCATTGCTCTTAGGACATCTCAGTGTACAGAGCTAAGAAATATACATATGTATACTGAATAGTGCATATACACATCTGTATTTATTTCTAGATGTGTGCATGTTTTTATTTATGGCTTTTGTGCTTTAATTTCCCCCATGTAAGATTTCAATAGAAGTAATAGCATATTCTTCTAGCAACTTTGTGCTCCAGTTCCATTTAATATTTGCTCCATTTGAAAGTCATCCTGGTACAAAGGGTAAATTACCTATCCAATGTCATTCCCCCTTCCCATGGTTATCCACTTGTACCTATTATCACTTTCTTTAATATATTTTGTAAGAATGACCTTTGTGGCCACCTATAAAGAGAGGATCTATCCAAAAGTGAATTGATTCTATCATTTCCCTTAGCAAAATCATTGTAAATATGAGTCTGCCTTTGTAAATATTTTGAAATATTTCTAGTATTTTTTCAAAAGTTAATATTCAAAATATTATTTTATTCTTTATTTGTGTATCCAATTTCTTATCTCCTCTCAACTTTGCCTAATTGGTCATCTTCATCTTCATTTTTCCTTTTCCTATCAGAATACAACCATGATCAAGTCTCTCTCATTTTAGAAACCTTTCCCTTAACTTCAGGTTTCCTTCTGGTGCTGACCTCTCTTGCTTCCCCATCGCAGCCAATCCTCTCCAAAGATCCATCTACACTGATGCTTCTATTCCTTATGGTTCCTTTGTTCACATCTTTACAGGATTCATTAGCATGTATTCTATGGAACCCACCTCAGCCACTTTTCCTCTCCATGTAACATGATCTCTCAGTGGTATATGGTATTCCTCGCGTCTCTCTTCAAAATTCTCTGATTTCAAAAACCCCTAAGACCTACCCTTACTGACAGTATTCCTCAGACTTCCGTCCTTGTTCTCTCTTCCCACTCCTCACGTTTTCCCCAAAGGACCAATGGTATGTTATCATTAACTGAAGATCACATTTTATGCAGATTTCCTTAGCTTACCTAATGTCCTTTTTCTGTCCCAGACCAATTCAGTATACCATATTACATTTACTAATCATGTTTCTTTAGCCCCTTGTCTATAACAATTTCTCTGACTTAATTTTTTAATTTTGAATGCCTTTGAAGATCAGTATTAGTCAAATAGTTCACAGAATGTCTTTCAATCTGGATTTCTGTTGGTTTTCTCATGAGTAGATGTATCCAAATTATGGATATTTTATCTTTAATTTATATGTCCTAATTTTAACTGGGATTATGTATTCTCAGAAGGAAGACCAGAGGGAGGAATTGCCATATGTATATCTTAACAAGTGTACATAAAATCAACACGGTTCATTACAGTTGAAATCGATCTTGATCACTTGGCAATGGTGGTTTGTGTCAGGTTTCTCCACTGTAAAGCT
>JAJEJO010002998.1:0-24245 GCA_020662805.1 Glaucomys volans
CTCTCTTGCCTCTTCTTGTTTTCTGGAACAAAAGTACAAATTCTTTGTACTTAACTTTTGTTTGGAGGGCCCTGTCCTCTATAAAAAAGACTCATCAGAACAGAGAGAAAGAGAAAGTGGGAACACATAACATGACAATGGAAAATGGAAATCCTAATTCCTAAATGAATTCATCCAGCCCCTTTTCAGTTACAGAGGCTGGGCCAGGGGCAGGCCTTGAGGGATCCTGTGACTCACAGAGTTTCCCTTCAGCTCAGAACATGAAGGTTAGATGGGAAGACAGAGGAGCAGAGCCATAGATCAGAGTCACAGGAATAATTCAGCAAAAAGAAAATGCTGTCCTTTAAGGTTAAAGAGACAAGGGGATATTTATACCTGAGACTTGACTCAAAGATAATCTTCCAATAATCCAGTAATGAATGAAGGTGACATACACCAGTTGAATAAATACAAGTGAGCAATATCTAAAACCTTATGCAGTGCAGCAAAGCTATTTGTGTCTTGGTTTTTCTGAACAATCCTTCAGTGTCTTGGTATTTGTGTAAAGAAATTTTCATCAGAGCTTCCTATGAAATATTTCCTGCAAAACTTATTATTGGGAAATATATTCATTGGTCATTCATAAAACTTTGCACAAATTGTAAGATCAAGAACTATTCATTAATTTGATTTACTTTGACAGAATAAAGGGTACAATTACACAAATCCCAACCCCATGAATGTAGAGAGATGAGAATTAATGGAAAATTAATGTGCCCATAACAGAATCAGAAAAATTGTTAGCCTATTAGCCTTCAAACAACTCTCAAGAGCTACCTAATAGTTTGCAACTTTACAAGCATTAAAAAGAGTAATAGAGGAATCATCTGTGGGATTTCTTATGTCAGAGATAGCCTAATCTCTGGGGCGGGGGGCACACATAGTTTTTTTCTCCTTCCTAGATAATTCTTTACTCATAATTATACACTTATGCTTCCCTCGAAAGGTATGTGGAATTTCTTTTGAAATAATCTCATAATGGTAAATAGAAGTCATTCTATACACTATCATTTAAATTCTCAAAGTTATAGGGAAGATCTGTATTCTTTCTTCTTGATAAATGCTTTCCCCCTGCCCGAGGGTGAAGGGAAGGGGAAGAAATAGAATTTTATAACAATTTGTATTGTCATACAAAGCACATTTTAGCCAAGTTAAAGAAAATATGGAAGAAAATTAATCAACGATTCCTTGCATTTTATCTACAATCAGCATGTGCAACTAATCTAAATGTTGGTTTCTTGATAATGTTGACCTTGAACATAGGAAAAGAACATTCTGGGAAAGCATTATTCCATTCCTGCATATCCCAAGTTATTTCCAAGTTTAGCAACTACCTCTGTCAATCAAAGATTTTACCAAATTATTGCCTAATAATTTCTTTGTGTTCTGTAGAGAAAAACTGAATTCCTGCCTTAAATTGGCTAATTGGCTTAGTGGACGTTTGCCTCAACTCAGCTCCTATTCTGCCTTCTGCTTCTCTCCAACTCTCTAAAGAGGAGACTGGAGAAAGAAAAAAAAACAGAAACAAACAAACAAAAAAACACTCTTTGGATTGACAGTAGTATACAAAATGTTTGCTTCATATAGACAGTTCAAGTGTAAGAAGTGGAAACTTTTCTAGTATTTGGACTACTTTTCACTTCTCATTATACATAATCTATTTCCATCAGCCTTAACCTTTGACATTTTTTTCCCTAACAAGGCTAGAAAAGGGCTCTTCCTCCTCCTTTCTCCTCCTCTCCCCTATATCAGCAGCCCTGTCAGATAGTGTCACATTGGGCTGCTGCCCACAAAGTCCTTAGTTAATTGCATGTAATTATGCTGCATCCTACCTGCAAATGCTAGAGCAGCTTCTTATATCCTTGTAACACAATATGACCAAAGACTCCAATTGTCCTTGAGTTCCTGTGAGAAGCTCCCCTCCCTTCTGAGTGCTTGTAATACTGGAGCACTTTGCTGAGTGGTGGTGATCTTTAACTATAATGCAGGACACAGAACTAAATTACAAATGGCAGCTTCTGACAGTGCTCCCTTGGACTGCCCCCTGGTCAGCTGTCTACCAAGGGACTGCATTGCTAAACCAGTGATGCTTCTCTTTCAGGCATTAAAGATAAATAAATGATCAGGTCCATCACCTGGTAGCTGGCATGTGCATCCCTCCTGGTAGGAGATTTTCATTGTAATGAAAACGTCAAAAACAAAAAGCAAAAGTCACCTGGGGCCAGAGACAATTGTTTTGGAATGTCTTGTGTGATGTTGTATTGCCTTTGGAGTGGTCTCCTCTCTTTAGAAGAGGTGCCATGTCTTCCTGAAACCTCTTCAGTTAATTCCAACCTACACAGCTGGGACAGAACATTGGAACACACCCTGGTAGGTCTTCATCATTCCAAGCAAAGTGATCTCAAGATACTTAGAAGGATTTTGATTTGTATCTGTATTTTGGCTGGGAAGGAATGGAAATCTATTTATCTTTGAGCACTTAGATTTTTAAATAGAAGCAAGGAATTCATAATTCTAAATCATCCTAGCACATGGCTTGTAGAATCCTGAGGTCAGAAAAGACACATTATATCAGACTCGCCACAACTCAATAGTTTATTACTGACATTATTATGTTTTTTGGAGGCGAGCACTGCCAGCTTAGTCCCTAGGAAGCCTCTTGACCTCTTCTAGCAACTTTCTCAAGCCTGCTGTGAGAGAACACTGCTAGTTGGTGGTTTTTGTTAAGACCTTATGATGTGTGATTGACAGACATCAGATTCCCAAGTCTCCACATCTACTGAATCAGATCCTCTGGGAGAAGACAAGGAGAATGTGCATGCTTTTTTTGTGTGTGTGTATTTATGTATGTGTGTATTCATTTGTTTGGTTTTGGGAATTGAATCCAGGGATACTTTACAATTAACATCCCCAATCTTTTTTATTTTTAATTTTGAGACAGACCTCACTAAGTTGCTGAAGCTAGCTTCAAACTTGCAATCCTCCTGTCTCATCCTCTCAAGCTGCTGAGATTACAGTCATATGCCACAGGCCAGATAAAAATGTGCATTTTTTTGCACTATGAAGTTTCAGAAGTACTTATTCAAACAGTTCTAATCCATTATTAACTGGGGTTCATACTAGTTTGTTTTCCTCCTTGTTGGTTTTTGGAAAAAAAAAAAAAAGATTCTTCTGGACTTGCCCTCAACTATCTCACTCCTAATGTCCAGCCTAAGGTCCCATCTCCTGTAGCTCCTCTGTGTGGGGGCTAACCACACGCTGAGCCCCCACACAGAGTAGCTCAGGAGCCAGACAGGTCCACAGTGGAATCCTAACTTTATGATGGTTGGTAATGACTCTGCCAAATGATGTACCATGTATAAGTTTCAGTTTGCTTATCCTTAGAGTTAATAATAGCACCTATTTGATAATTGAGACATTGTCTAAAAAGGCCTTAGCACCCAATGATTGTAACCACTCTTGTCATTATTGGTAATCTTCTCAAAGTTTGGGTCAAAAGTCCCCTCTCCAAAAGGAGGTCATTTTACTTCCAAGAGGAAGTAAAATGGGGGAGGGGAGAGAAGGTGGGGGGTGGATCATGAACTGAAATCAAATTCCATGCATGTATGAGTTTGGTGGGATGAACCCAACTACTATGTACAACTATAAAGTGAAAGAAAAAAGAAGGAAAGAAGGAAGGAAGGAAGGAAGGAAGGAAGGAAGGAAGGAAGGAAGGAAGGAAAGAAGGAAGGAAGGAGGGAGGGAGGGAGGGTGGAAGATAGAAGGAAAGAGAAGAATCCTTTCTCCAAAGGTCAACAGCCTGGATTCAGAATTCTGCTGCAATCACCAGAACCTTTAACTCCTTTACTTATACATAATGGTGTGTGTACAAGTGAGTCATGGGGCAGGTGATAACATACCTTCTTGTGGTCCTTCTGCACTAATGTTGCTACTGACTACTGATTTCTTTTCTACTTGCGGCTGACTCACATGGCGTCAGATAACGCAAAGTAAGTATCTCCACATCAGGGCTATTCACTTCCAGGAATGCATCTCCAGAAGCTTTGTATAATCATGGTACCAAAAGTGGAATGAGGGAGTTTGTTATCTCTCCTCGTTACCTCTATCAGCACTTCCAAATCCTCCCCCGCAACACACACACACAATATAAAAGCAAAAGTTATGTACTTGTTTTTCCAAGAGAGTTTTAATATCTACCCTGCCTCCACCAAATCCCTCCTATAAGGATATTCTGGAGCCTCCATTCCATACAACAAATCTGTTTTCTATTTATTGATTGTTTTAGTAATAGAGATGGTCCCTAGCATTCAATAAAATTTTTATCTTCTCAGAATTTTAGTCTTCTAATTTGTAAAACAGGAATAACTCATTCGCATGTTCATCAAAGTAATGTAAAGTAATCACATGCTGGACCCTGGGCAAGACACTGAGCACTCAAAGATGAGTAGTATGCAGAGAGAGCCTCCTAAATACTTATGTTTGAGGGTGATGATACCAGCCTCATGTAAGTGCCTCAAAACTACATAAAGCAAACCGAGCAACAAATGTCATTGCCCATAATAGTAGCTTGTAAACAACATGTATTAGCTTCTCAAAACCAGATCATTTTCACAAAAATCTATTTCATTAGTATGTGTACAACAGACTCGTTAGTGTTTGTAAATCAGATATTTGAAATAGCTTGAACTACATCTATAACTGAAATTTCAAATCTCCAAAAACACATAAAATTTCTGCCTGAGTATTCTAAGAATTAAACAAAAAAGATATAGAGAAGAAAAAAGGAAGAGAGAAAAAATTCCAGAAAACAGAAATCCGAATTAAAGGAAGTGGGGAAAATAGACTCCAGAGACCTTTAGTTCTCAGTGGCAGGTTAGCATCACAAAGATCAGTACTGACACTGGCTTTGCAAAGACTCCTGAGAAGTGCCCTGTGTGATTCTGGTTTCCTTTCTGCTCCCTGCTCTCATAAGGCTCCTGGAGAAGCCAGGCTCCATGAGATGACTGCATGGCTGCAAGTCAGCCAGAAGAAACACAGCCCTGCCGTGAAGGCTTTAGCACAGAGGAAGAAAGGAATAACAAGTTTCCTTCTCCTCCTTGCAGAGCTGGGAGGAGGTGGAGTCCAGCAGCTCTGCCCCATCTAGCTGTGTGACACTATGCAAGCTACTTAAGTTTCCAATCTCCATTTTCCTTACCTCCAAAGTGGGGAAGTCATCGAATGTTCCTTATGGCATTGATGGAAAAACTGAACAAGGCTGGACACCTGCCTGCAGACACCTCTTATTTAGGGCTCTCATAAAGATCCCAGAACCAAATCTGTCATCACTACAGGGGTGTTCCCATGATGGTCCCCTAACAAAACAACAACAGAATCATCACCACTCTCTTCATTTACACCCTCCAGACTCAAGATTCATTGAGTGTGAGAGAGGAGACCCGAGCAAAAAACAGAGACCCGAGCTTGAGACTTTCTAAAGCTTATTAAAAAAAGAATTTTTAAAAAGCTAATAAAGTCATAATTAGGAGGGTGCTTATGATGTGACAGTCATGGATCTAAACAGTAGAACCACTGTGTCTTGTTCAGACTTCCCATCAATCATCCTAAGAGGAAGTTGCTGTTACCACCCCAAATTTCAGAGATCAGATAAGTGAGGATGGAAAATAAAGTTACCTATTTAATGTCACACAGCTAAAAGTGGTAGAGCTCTAAATACCAAGATTGTCAGTCTGCAAAGAATGGAAGAAACCCAAGTTTCCACATGCTGGACAGGCTAGGAAAATTCAAGTAACCCAAATAAGCCTAATTTTCTGTTTTTCAAATTTTCTGTTTGATTGTTTCTCATTTTTCTTCTTCTCCCCACGAAGAAGTCTCACCATGTATTCTGAAGGTAAGGACAGTAGCTAAGATAAATGAAATCAGATAAATCAATTTTAAAAGATGATGTTATTTTACTTAAGTAAACCCTTTGGGTTTATGGGTAAGTTTTGGTCTAGAAATGATCCTACATAATTAAAACACCCCTGTTGCTGCTGCTTCTTTCCCCTTTTTATTGTATCAAAGACCATAAGTGATGATCTTTTTCAACAAAAGAAAGACGTGGAAGGAGCCCGCTGTGTGTCGACAGCCTGACAGCTGGAATGGCAGAACCCGGGCTGCAGGCAGAGCATGGAGTGTGACTGAGGGAGCCTCCTATCTCTTTGATGGGAGTCCAAAAGCAGAGGAGTTCCACTGGAGAAAAGGGTGGGAGCCCCGGCTTGCTTTCAATAGGCAACAAAATCAGATGAATCGCTGAGGGCAGCCAACCTTGGCAGAGGACAGGGAACAAAGAGGCCTTCATCACAGCATGACAGTGGGTCCCAGAGAAGTCCTGCCTCTTGAAAAGGAGACAACCTCCTCTAGCTGATACACATGCTCTGGCAACTACTGAGGGGAGAAAGAATGTTTGCCATTAAACTGAATTGTGAAACAAATGTCCACTCATTTCTCCAAGGCACACTCAGGAAAGACATTGTGATTCTTCTTTCTACTTACAAGGAAAAAACAGGAAGTATGGATGTTTGTCCCAAGCCCACATGACAATGTCAGGTACCCTGGGTCCCAGAACATCAGGATGTTTGGATGATCAGAAAGCAAAGTTTGCCACCAATTTAATTTCTGTGAGTTAAAAATAGGAATGCCCAAATTGTGACATGAACCCCATTCTAATATCACAAACACCAACTCTATCATCAAAGCTTAAATAAAATGTTAACTAAACATTAAATTTAAACATTTAAACTTCCTATGCAGATTGCCATGTGAATGATATATTCAAAGGTACTAGTGCATAATATAATTAAAATAATTATCTAATAATTATTGATAATTTCTTATTTATTCTATGATCAGATCCTTCCAGCAGCCATCTGTCTTACCATGTGAGTATATTTAACATAACAAATCATTTTAGTAAGCCATTATATATAATTATTCCTAATAAATATTCACAGCGGGGCTGGGTTGTGGCTCCATAGTAGAACACTTGCCTTGCTCATGTGAGGCACTGGGTTCCATCCTCAGCACTACAGAAAAATAAATAAATAAAATAAAGATATTATGTCCATCTATAACTAAAGAGTTTATTGTTAAAATAAATAAATATTCACAGAGTATCATTATGCAATAGAAAAACAACTTGAGGAGGAGAGATTTTAGTCCATGATTGGCTGGCTCTATTGTTTTAGGTTTGAAGTGAGGCAGAACATCATGGTGGAAGGGTGTGGTGGAGGAAAGCTGCTTATTTTATAGCAGCCAAGAAGCAGAGAGAAAGAGAAAGAGAGAGGGCAAGGAAGGGACTGGGACAAAATATACTCTTCCAGGAGGCCCCAGTGACCTACCTCCTCCAAGTACATCCCACTGCATATAGTTTCCAGCACCTCCCAATAATACTATGGAGTACGAATCTCTCAATGGATCAATCCATTCATGAGGTCAGAGCCCTTACGATCCAAATATTTTCCCAAGAGCCCCATCTCTTAACATTGCTTCATTAGGGACCAAGCCTTCAACACATGAGACTTTGGGGGACCCTTCATATCCAAACCACAACAGACAATGTCTTCAAGTAACAAAACACAAAAGAGGAGAATTTCAACATTGTTAACAATTGTCTAAGGGATGATTCAATCATAAAGGAAAACACCCTCTCTTTGGCTTAGATTCAATGTGTTCGCCATACCTTTGGATCCATGAGGATACTCAGAAGTTCTACAGAATGATTCCATACAATCCTAGATTTAATACATCAAAAGACACTTTTATTCTTAGGCACTGAGTCTAGTCAAAGTTAGCATGAGGTTTAGGAAACTGGCTGAAAGATCAGAAAATACAATGGTGGTCTCAAGGAGTGGGGAGAGGGAGAAATGTGGAGTTGTTCAATGAGGGAAGAGTTCCCATTTTGCAGGACAAAAAAGTTCTGAAAGTCATTTACATAACAATATGAATATACTTAACAATACTGAATGGTGCATTTTTAAGTGGTTCCATGGTAAAATTTATGTTATCTGTATTTTATCACAATTTTTTAAAGTTTCCATAACTTGACTGAATGGAAAGTCTTAATTCTGGGTGAAGGCCAGAAATTACACTCAAATGTTTGTTAATATCTTTTTTCAAAAAAGTTTAGAGATGTTCAATTGGGCAAACGTTCAGAGTTTTTTCAAGAAATAAATCCTCTAAGCCTCCTGGTAAATAATCTATTTGTTATAATGCCTTGAACAGTGATACTATATTACATTAGAACAGCAAATCTCTTTCATTTGGCTCTCCTGAACCAGAACCTTTTTCCTGCTATCCAAATTCATCTCCCTCCTCTCCTTCTGATGTCCTCTAGATGTGGTCACCTGGCTCAGAAACTTACCCTCATACTACTTTGTTTTGCTAGACTGCAACTCCTTTTATCATGCAACTCCACATATGATCTCTTATCTTCACCTTCATAACTCCTCTGTTAGGAAGATTCTACACTTACAAATTTATTCACCAAAGAAACCTATGAGATACATATTGGTGCAGATGATTAAAACTGAAGCACACCGGGTGTTACTATAACAAATACCTAAGATGATTTATAAAGAGAAAAAGATTATTTGGATTCATACTTTTGGAGGTTTTTACAATGACCAGTTGACCTCTGGCAATACAGTGGGAGCTTGGATGAAGCAAAAGTCTTCATTTCACAGCTGGAAAACAAAAGGGAGAGAGTAGAAAAGACAAGTGTTCCACAGTCCCCTTCAAGGGCACTCTCCCAATGACTTAAAAGACCTCCCATTGGCCCCACCTCTTAGAGTTTGCAACCCTTCCCATTGGCACGGAGATGGGGATCAAGCTTTTCATATGAGCCTTTGGGGCCCATTCAAGACTCAAACTTTGGCACTGGTGTTAAGACTAAAGTCTTAATTTTACAAAGATGTAAAGCCAGAATCTCAACACAAGAGGTCTGACTCACATGCTTTCTAGGCACACTATGCTAAAAACCACTCATGAAAGTAAACAGGAAAACCAGGTGGAAAAGGTTTCAGAGACTTGGCAATTATAGTAGACAATACTATACAGAAAATGAAACAGAAAATAAGAAGCAATCTTAACTTCCAGTAGTAATTAAAAATAAAAGTTATGAAGATCTCAGCCCAATTGCAGGCATGTCATCTCCGCCATTCTCTTGTGTTTCCTTGTGTATCTGTAGCAGTGTTTTCTTATCCATAGTTTATTTGCAAGAATAATTTTCAATTGTATGTCCATTTTGTGGTGGTTAATTTAAACTGGATAATATAAACCATATATTCAACACCAAAAGCAACAAAATAATTGATAACATCATTGTCAAACCCCATCCTCATATAGTAGGATTCTCTCTCATCTCTTGAAGATTCATGATTAGATGACATCTAGCCATCTGACATATGGGCCTGGTAAACATTCCAGTGTCAATCTGAAAACTAAA
Source organism: Glaucomys volans (assembly GCA_020662805.1). Classification (NCBI taxonomy): domain Eukaryota; kingdom Metazoa; phylum Chordata; class Mammalia; order Rodentia; family Sciuridae; genus Glaucomys; species Glaucomys volans. The sequence goes on from JAJEJO010002998.1 coordinate 9,521, forward strand.
TAGATAAAGGAAAAATAAACATTTTTTTTGGGAGGGGGGTTCATATACCAGGGATTAAACTCAGAGGTACTCCATCACTAAGTCACATCCCCAGATCTACTTTGTATTTTATTTAGAGACAGGATCCCACTGAGTTGCTTTGTCTCTCGCTTTTACTGAGTCTGACTTTGAACTCGCAATCCTCCTGCCTCAGCCTACCAAGGCACTGGGTGAGTTCCCTTTAATTTGTCTAACATATAAGGTATATTGGCCATCATAAAAAGTAATACAAATCAATAAAAAATCAAAATTCACAAAAACACTGAATAAAATATAACTGGTGCTTATTAGAATACAGAGCTGAACTTGAAAGAAAATAGGAAAAAGTTTAGGAGCAAAAGGGAAGGGAATGCTGGAAACCAGATTATAACTACAACTGACCCACGTATATCGCCAGTCTTGGTAACCAAGAGCGATCCCTTCTAACAGCAAAACAGGAGCCAGAAGAGAAGCTGGGAGCTGGAACTGAGACTCCCGTAGAAAACTCAAGACCTACATACTCAGCAGAAGAATAGAATCAAATAATAATAATAATAATGTAACTTTGCTGGCAAATAGAGATGACAAGGAAATTTGTCTGTCTTAGCCTGGATCCAAGAGGGGAAAAATGCCCCCTAAGCAACTGTGACCCCATGCCTGCCCTCACATGGGTCTGGAACTTGGGTTGGTACCAACAATATGGCTTAGCAAAAAATAGGCAAGACATTAATTTTAAGTGCCCCAGACTAGTAGCTCCCCAGAGTACCAGTTAGAAGTAAATCCAAATCAACTCCAGAGAAAAATGTTATCAGTCAAAGCTCAAAATTCCCCCAAATTAAAGTCCCCAATAATAAGAACATGGGTCAAAAAGTCAAGTGTACATGATTACTCATTAGTGATTCTCATCAATGAGAATCAGGGGAAACAATTGCTGGCAGAATTAGAACCCTGATATTTATCTGAGATATAATATCAACTAGATACAGCAAGATGCTTAAATAAACTTAAAGGGAATAAAAAATACGAGCCCAGGAAAATAACATCAAAAATTTTCAGAAAAAAATAGAATTAAAATTCTATGAGTGGGTTAAAGCATTGATTAGACACGGTGGAATGAGAGTTATTGAACTAAAGTTACACCTAAAGGAATTACCTAAAATTCAGCATTGGGAGAAAAAGGGAGAAAAAATATAAGAGAGGTAGGTTAAGAAATTCAAATTGAGCTACATGATATTACAGTCTTTGGGGGAATGGCTGAGACTGTTGGATTATTTGGTCATGTTAACACCTCACATATTAAATAAGGGGAAAAAAATGGTATGGTTGGAGGAAAAGGGAGGTGGGTCACAGTAGTGCCCTCCTGTAGCTTTCAGAAGCATACCAGGATGCTGAACTCCCTTGGCACAGAGGCATGAGATGACCACGTTGCAGAAGCCTAGATGGATCTCAAAAAATCAAACTTTCCAGGTAACTTAACTGGTCCCAGAAGAAAGCTCAAGAATAGTGGGCAGGGACATAAAAATACACAGGACTCAACAAGGTAATATTCACAATGTCTAACATCAAGTTTAAATATTAGATATGCAAGGAAGAAGAAAAATAAGACCCAAAATAGGAAGGGAAAAAAAATCACTCCATCAAAAACGACTCAGAAGGAAACAGATGGTAGAATTATAAGGACATTAAAAATTACAACTATATACATATGTTCAAGGAGGTAGAAAAAAGAAAAGCATAATAAATACATGGAAGAATTTTTTAAAGATCCAAATAAAACTTCAAGGGAAGAAAACTTCAATGTCTGATACACAATAGATGAAATGATATGAATCTACATCATGCATAACCATAGAAATGAAAAGTTGTACCCCACTTGTGTACAATGAATCAAAATGCAGTCTGTAAAAATAAAAATAAAAAACAAAACAAGAAATGAGATAAACAGCAGATTGGACATTGCAGAAGGAAAAACTAGTAGGTTCTAAGAACCTACTAGTTTTGAAAACATCCAAAATAAAGCACAAAGAAAAAAAAAGAATGAATAAAGATTAGAAAAACAGTTTAAGTAGATAAATATGTATATGTGCATGTATCTGGGGAATTCCCAAGGAAGACATTACATAGAAAAATATTAGCTGAAGTTTTCCAAATATGATAAAAATTATAAACACACAGGATTCAAGAACTTCAAAGAACATCAAGAACAGAAACATGAATAAAACTTAGCAAGACACATCACAACAATAGTGCTTTAAGCCAATGATAAAATAAAAATCTTAAAGGCATCCAGGAAATAAAACACACTGCATGCAGAGGACCGAAGATGGAGATGACAGCAGGCATCAGAAGTTCGGCAAGTGAGAAGAAAGTAAAGCAACATTTTAAAAGTTCTGAATAATAAAAACCTGTCAACCTATAATTCTTAACCCAGTGAAAATACACTTCAAAAACAATAGTAAAATAACAACTCTTTCAAGTGTACATAAGCTAAAAGAAATCATTACCAGCGTATTTACACAAGAAATAGTAAAGCAAGTTCTTAAAACAGGAGGGATATGATGGAGGAAATCTAGATGTACTCAAAGGAATGAAAAGTACCAGAAATAGTAACTACTCTGGCAAATAGAAATGCATTTTAAAAACTGTTCAAATCCTTTAGAAGACAATCAATTGTATCAACCTAATAAAAACATTATTTTGGGGGGGACAGTTATTATATGTAATAATACATATAATAAATGTAAGATGTAAAATTAATAACAACACTTATTCAGTATTTGAACAGAGATGGTGACAAGTTAGTTAAAAGATAAATATCATAAAGTCTTTTTTTTACTGGGAAAAAATGTTATAAGTGCTAAACCAACAAAAGAGAGAAAACATGGTGACAAGTTAGTTAAAAGATAAATATCATGGTCTTTTTTTCTACTGGGAAAAAAGTTATAAGTGCTAAACCAACAAAAGAGAGAAAACAGAAGCAGAAAACAATATTCAAGTAATTCCAGAAAAGTCATAAAAGGAAGAAGAAATAAAGAACAGGTCAAATAGAAAACAATCTCAGGAGCCTGAGGCAGGAAGATTGTGAGTTCAAAGCCAACCTCAGCAAAAGAGCATGGTGCTAAGGAATTCAGTGAGACCCTGTCTAAATTAAATACAAAATGGGGCTGGGGATGTGGCTCAGTGGTGGAGTGCCCCTGGGTTCAATCCCTGATACATGACCACCCAACCCCCCAAAAAGGGAAATCAGCTTTCTGTTTATTTTTCCTTTATCTATTTAGTTTTTAGAGTGACTCTGGAATGTTTACCAGGCCCATATGTCAGATGGCTAGATGTCATATAATCATGAATCTTCAAGAGATGAGTGAGAATATCAGCATGATATTGGCACCAAAGCAGGTGGGGATAGGGTTTGACAATGGTGTTATCAATTATTTTGTTGCTTTTGGTGTTGAATATATGGTTTATATTATCCAGTTTAAATTAATGATCAGAAAATGGACATACAATTGAAAATTATTCTTGCAAATAAGCTATGGATAAGACAACACTACTACATAAGCACTCCTTTGTGCTCAAAACACTAGAAAAACTAGGGATAATAGGAACAAACCTCAACCTCATACCTAAAAGCTATCTATGCTAAGCCCAAGGCCAACAACATTCTAAATGAAGAAAATTGAAAGCATTCCCTCTAAGAACTGGAACAAGACAAGGATGCCCTCTTTTACCACTTTTATTCAACATCATCCTTGAAACTAGCCAGAGCAATTACACAGAAGAAAGAAATGAAAGGGATATGAATAGGAAAAGTAGAACTCAAATATCACTATTTGCAGATGATATGATTCTGTATTTAGAAGATCCAAAAAAATCCCACTAGAAAAATTCTAGAACTAACAAATGAATTCAGCAAAGTAGCAGGATATAAAATTACATCCCAAAAATCAAATGTGTTCCTGTACATTAGTGATGAATCCACTGAAAGAGAAATTCGGGAAACTACCCCATTCACAATAGCTTCAAAAAATAAAAAATAAAATACTTGGGAAGCAATCTAACAAAAGATGTGAAAGATCTCTACAATGAAAACTACAAAATACTAAAGAAAGAAATTGAAGAAGACCTTCAAAGATAGAAAGGTCTCCTATGCTCTTGGAGAGGCAGAATTAACATTGTCAAAATGGCAATACTACCAAAAGCATTATACAAATTTAGTGCAGTTCTATTAAATCCCAATGACATTCTTCATAGAACTAGAAAAATAAATTATGAAATTCATGCATAAAAATAAGAGAACTAGATTGACCAAAGTAATCCTTAGCAAGACAAGTAAAGCAGGAAGCATCACAATACCAGACCTTAAACGATACTAGAGAGCCATAGTAACAAAAGCAGCATGATATTGGCACCAAAGCAGACACAGATCCACGGTGCAGAAGAGGACATATAGATACAAACCCACATAAATAGTTATCTCATACTAGAAAAAGGTGCCAAAACCATACATTGGAGAAAAGATAGTCTCTTCAACAAATGGTGCTGGGAAAACTGGAAATCCATATGTAGTAAACTGAAATTAAACTCCCTATCTCTCACCCTGCACAAAAATCTCAAGTGGATCAAAGACTTAGGCAATAGAACAGAGACCCTGAACCTAATAGAAGAAAACGTAGGCCCAGTTCTTCACCATGTCAGCATAGGCACTGATTTCCTTAACAAGACCCCTGAAGCACAAGAAGCAAAATCAAGTATCAATAAATGGGATGGATTCAAACTAAAAAGTTTCTTCTCAGCAAAGGAAACAATGAATAACATGAGGAGAGAGTCTACAGAGTGGGAGAAAATCTTTACCATACACACCTCGGATAGAGCATTAATCTTCAGGATGTATAAAGAACTCAAAAAACACCAAAAAAACCCAGATAACTCAATCAAAAAATGGACTAAGTAACTGAACAGATACTTCACAGAAGAAGAAAAACAATCAATCAACCATACATGAAAAAATGGTCAACTTCTCTAGTAATTAGAGAAATACAAATGAAACACTGAGATTCCATCTCACTCCAGTCAGAATGGCAATTATCAAAAATACAAGTAACAACAAATGTTGGCAAGGATGTGGGGGAAAAGGGACACTCATCCATTGCTAGTGGGACTGCAATTTGGTGCAAGCACTATGGAAAGCAGTATGGAGATTCCTCAGAAAACTTGGAATGGAACAACCATTTGACCCAGCAATCCCACACCTATACTCAAAGGACTGAAAATCAGCAAATGACAGTGACATAGCCACATTAATGTTTACAGCAGCTCAATTCACAATAGCTAAGCTATGGAACCAACCTAGGTGCCCTTCAGCAGATGAATGAATAAAGAAAATGTGGTATATATACACAATGGAGTATTATTCAGCCATAAAGAGAATGACATGATGGCATTTGCCTATAAATGAATGGAGCTGGAGAATATCATGCTAAGTAAAATAAGCCAATCCCAAAGAACCAAAGACCAAATGTTTTCTCTGATATGCAGATCATAATTCATAATAAGGACTGGGGGCTAAGGAAGAATAGTGGTATTTTGGATTAGACAGAGGGGAGTGAAGGGTCTATAGGGGTATGGGGTGGGAAGGACAGTGGAATGAATCAGACATTATTACCCTATGTGCACACATGATTATACAACCAGTGTAATTCTACATCATGTATAACCAGAAGAATGAGAAGTTATACTCCATTTATGTATGATGTGTCAAAATGCTTTCTACTGTCATGCATAACTAATTAGAACCAAAAAAACCCCACAGCTTGACAGTTTCTTTTTTATAACTTTTATTCATTCATTCATTCATTCATTCATTCATTCATTTATGTGGTGCTGAGGCTCGAACCCAGTGACTCAAATGTACTAGGTAAGCACTTTATCACTGAGTCACACCCCAGCCCTGACAGTTTCTTAAAAAACTTAATATACAATTATCATAGATCCTCTCATTCTACTCCTAGATATTTACCTAAGAGAAATGAAGTAGGTATATGTCCATATGAAGACTTGTATATAGATGTTGATAGCAGTTTTGTTTGTAATAGCTAAAATCTGTAAATATTTGATAGTCCATCAACAGGTGACTGGATAAACTGGTATAGCCATACAAGAGAATGCTGCTTGGTTATAAAAAGGAACAAACTATTGATGCATGCAATAACATAGATGACATTCAAAATAATTATGCTTCTCTAAAAAGAATAAATTTTTAAAATTAGAAAAAAAAATAATAATGCTGGTGAAAAAAGACAGAGTTCCTACCATAAGACTCCACCTACATAAGTCTAGAAAACGCAAACTAACCTACAGTAACAGAAGTAGCAGTGATGCTCTTGCTGAGTGAGAGATTAGAGGGAAGGATCACAATGAGGCAGGAGGAATCCTTTGGAAGTGATACAATCCTTGTAAAAGAATTTTAAACAATATCATCATAGCAAGACTCCAGATTCCCTTTTCTTCCTCCCTCCCCCTTCTTTTATTGTTACTTCTCTCCCTTCTCCCAAACACTGGCTAACAAATTACAAGAACTGGGAAAGTGGCACTCCAGAAAATTGTTCTGATGGTTTCCTGGCTGAAAGTAAAGCAGTAATTCTAAGCAAGAAGCACAACAAAATAAAAGTAAAAAATAAAAGGAGCACTCTCCTATCTCTAGTAATTTCAGCTACAAGATTTACTGCAATTAAAGACCAAAATGTCAATCTGACTATAGCACAAAGACATGTATCCCTCTCTTTGCCTTACCCCATGAAACGCCAACCTTGCTTCAGCTAGAGTTGCCTGTCTTTAGATGTTCCTTAAAACACACCACTGGCAAAAAGCTTTGAACTCCTACCTGAGTCACTTTAACTTAAACACTTGACATCTTGATTGCAGTGATGTTGTATACATATATCAAAGCATATCAAATTACATGGATTAAATTTGTATGTTGATTATACCTCAATAAGGCTGTTAGGGGTTTCTGTTTCTTATTGTTGTTGTGTTTTGGTTTGGTTTGTTTTTAGAGCACTACCTAAAAAGTGGAAATCAGACAGAAGCATCCAATTCTGAGAGCGGCAAACTGACGAGGACTGGTGACCACCACACTATTCCCCAAAGTCCTTGCTAGACCCAGAACTTGTCCTGTGCACGATTTGTCCCAGACTTCACTCCTCAGCTCTACACCAGAAACCCTCCCCTCCCCTCTTGGACAGTGTTTACCCCAGTGAAAACCCATCTCTACCTGCAACAGGGAGCTGGCACGCTCTCCTCTTTCAGCTTCATTAGCCACTGGTTAACCAGCTTTGCTTAGTCCCCCGGAGGCCTGCAAGAACTGCCAGCTCATAGCCAGATTGACAAAACCAGACTTTATTCTCAAATTTCTTCATGAAACTGTGTTTATTGGTTTTTTCCAAGAACAAATGTATTGCAGACCTAGAAAAATAAAGTAAAAAGAGACGTGGGCATATGCTCTTGACACTCACCTTCCCTTGATGGTTTGAGCTACAGATTCTAATTCAACAAATACAAATACCAAAGTGTACTGTTTTGCCCTTGGGGAAAAACAAAACAAACATGAATCCTTGTGTGGTACTGGCACCAAAAGAAACAAGGAAAAGGTAGGGGATCCAACTCCCTTGTTCTGACTCAATGCCTTTTTATACTTTACCCAATCATAAACGAGGAATTAACTTGCAACCAGTTGAGTGATTGGCAGTTAATGTGTGTTGACACTTACCTGTGGGATGGAGAGAGGCTCCAATGATGCATTTACAAGATACCTTATTGAATTACCAAGAAAAAGAAAATGAGCAGAAGTCTGGGGATGCAGCTCAGGGGTAGAGCCCTTACCAGGTTTGCAGGAAGCCCTGGGTTCAGTCCCCAATCACACACACACAAAGCAGGAAGCAGGAGGATCCTGCTATTCCTTAACACTAGGGAAGATTTAGAGGTACGTGAACATCTGTTGATATAGACAAATAAGTGCATAAGAAGTGCAGGGAGAAATCACCATTTTAAATAAGACTCACTCAGGTCTTAGTCCATCTGTTCATCAGAGGTGTTTGCATTATACTAGTGCTATACTGGTCCTGTGAAGATGATGTAGTCCCATCGAGGAGAGGAGGGAGGTGGGAAGTGCTAGGGAGGGATATTGGCCAAATTGAATTATTATATTGTGTGCATATACTGATGCATAACAAGAAATACAATCATTATGTACAAGTATAGTGCACCAATAAAAAATGTAGAGAAAAGGAGAAAGAGAAAGAAAGAATGAATGGAATGAATGAATGAAAGAAAGAAACAAAGAAAGAAAGAAAGACCATAAACATTAAGACTAATGAACTTCAGAGGATTCCATGCTATAAAAATCAGGCAACCATCTTATCCTTAGCAATGTCCTCTGGTTGTTCCCATCCTTGAATAATGATCACTCAGTCTTCTCAGGAAAAAAAAAAAACAAAGATTAAATAGAACATAGCCACAAAGTGAATTTGCTGCTTCTTAACTAAACCACCTGATTCCAGATAGCATGAAAGGGCAAATGTTTTGCAGAACAAACCCTCTACCAACTCCTGGAGATAGTATGCGGTAGTCTAAATGTGATTGGTTCCTGTATCCTGTCATGCACATTAGGGGTTTGACATTACCAGTCAACAGAGGAAAGTTCTGGTCTGAAGGTCCATCATATGTGGCTATGCTGAAGTTAGTTGGCTCATGAAAAATAAAATCTTTCAGGCACATTATTTCCTCTTGTTCACACCTCTTGATTTGTCTTTGAGATGTTAAAGTCTTAATTGACATTTGAGATGTTAAGGAATTGACATTTGAGATATTCTTTATAATTGCTGAAAATAATATTTTCAGGCAGTAAGCCTGATTTTTATTTCCTGATTTCAGAAATAAATAAATCAGAAAAAGGTGGTAAATTTACTTTAAGCTCAGTCAAACCAGGAAAAAATTAATAAGATTAAAAGAAATAATTTTAACTTAGAAATATTTAAACACTCTTCAGAGCCTTATATTTAGCTACACTCTTTAGCAAACTCCATGGCATGCCACAGATAGCAGAAAAACACAAAGGTCAGGGGTAGCCATGATGAAGGAAACTGGAAGTAATCCATGCACCCCATACTGAGAATTGAACTTAGAGGCACTCTACCACTGAACTACACACAACCCTTTTTTGGTTTGTTTTGTTTTCTGAGATAGGGTCTCATGAAGTTGCTGAGCCTGGCCTCAAACTTGTGATCTCCCTGCCTCAGCCTCCCCAGTAGCTGGAATCATGTTCATGCTCCACACACCCAGTGCGCAGGACCCTGCAAGTTCTGTTGGGGAGATGCAGGATGACTATATCTAGAAATCAAACAGCATGAAGCCTAGAGTTAATAATACCATGTTATATACTAAAACTTTGCTAAGAAAAGTTTTCAGTGCTCTCACATCCACACAAAAGTGATGGATAGGTTAACTGACTTGACTGTATTGATCATTTAACTCTGCATATATATCATATGCACATCAAAACAAACCTTAAATATATGAAATAAAAATAAAATTCTAAAAATTGGGGTGGGGCAAATAACAGGGTCATTCCAGTTAATCTATTCAAAAGTCCATCAGACGTTTTCATTTCACACCTGCTATGAACTAGGATAACATGTAATGAATCATTTCTCTTACTTCCTCTTCCTTAAAATCACTAAAGAAAACGTACTACACAAAGCTGGCAATTAAGAACATGACTATGTATACACTGAGCACAGAGCTCACCATTAAGCATTTAAGTTGATAGGAATTTCCGATTTTTTTTCTCTGTTACACAGCAGAATTTTCCAACTTCTCCCTCTTGAGTTTTGTATTTAGAGGTGCCCATGTGGCGCCATTTCTTTGAAACATTTTGCTTTTGTGTAGCCTCACAAATATTTTATTCCATAACTACATTCTATCCTATTGTACTCTATAACTACTACAGTACACTCCTTTCTACTTCAAAACTTCAATGTTTATTTAAACAGAAAAAATATCAACCACTTAACATGCTTAGTTATAGAATTTCCTGTACCTAGGCCCCAAACCACAACTGAAAGTGATACCCCAGGATGGTGCACTGTGGTTATCCTGTGGCTTCTCAATTCCCCAACACACCTTTGTGAACCCCCAAGATACACAGGCCCAATTAAGAAGCCCCCACCCCAGGGGGAGCCAAACAATAGGCTCCAGTGAGCACCTCTGGCAACTGAGTGTGGAGTGGCAGGACCTCCAGAGCTGGCAGGTATGTGACACATCTGAGGGGATCTCCACTACCTAGGATTTAGTAATTGTCAGCCAGTGGACACAAGGGCTGAAAATTGCCTGCCCGTCCTGAAATCCACATTTTATGTAAAATTCTCCATTTAAATTCTCCATTTTAAATGTTGACAAGATATTAAAGCATTTTTATATACAACAGACCAATAAGGTCTTCATCATCTCCAGCTTATTACTTCTGAACTGAACCACACTGAACTCATGAGCACAGCACAGTAAGCTGCTCACGTTCAGGTTAAAGGATCCACTTTATGCTTTGAGCATAACCCTTGCTGCCCTGACTGTGGCTTGTTTTAAAACTGACATACTTTTCTCCTTCATCTTCTCCTGCTCCCCCTCCCTAACCACAGGTGAAGCAGCATTAACCTTCTCATTCTAGGAGGAGTTATCTGTCCTTCAGATCATCAACCACAGGACAGAAGGAATCCAGAATTTTGGGACTGGACCTGTGGATCCAAGAAATGACTATCTCTCAATTCTATGAATGAATGACGAATCCTGACAAGGCACAGCTGGAGTGCAGCCTTTGAGTCTCCTCTTCAAAGGCCCACTGAAGACCATGCACAACTATAATCCCAGCAGCTTAGGAGGCTGAGGCAGTAGGATCACAAGTTCAAAACCAGCCTCAGCAATTTAGAGAGGCTCTAAGCAATTTAGCAAGACTCCTTTTACAAAAAAAAAAAAAAAAAAAAGGGGGGGGGGAGGGAGTGGCTGGGGGTGTGGCTCAATGGCTAAGCACCCCTGTGTTCAATCCCTGGTACCAAAAAAAGAAAAGCCCACTGACACCCCCTCACACACACACTAGTAGTTAGAATTATAGCCTCTAGAACAGAAGTCCCCTCTGTTTCTCCTTTTCTTGCAAAGCAATAAAACTTCTTTATCCTTTTTCTCAAAACCTTGTCCTTGTTAATTGAACAGCATGAAGGACAAGGGCCTAGCTCTCCATATCACTCACTACCTAATCCCAAATTCTGTTAGCCTCAGGGTCTCCCTATAACTCCCTCTCCTAAAACCCCACACCAAGTTTATTTTTGCAATGTCCAAAGAGGGGGACCTTGACTCAGGACAAGAGGAAATCTTGGAGTACATGACAGAAAAGAATTTCAGCCTGTGCCAGACAGACAGATTTATTTAGAAAAACAGATACAAGAATTTGGGCCAACTTCAAAGGAACAGACAGCAACCCACTGGTTGGAGGTGGAGGTGTTAATATTTTTAGAGGGACAGTAGCTAGGGGCTGAATGAGGAGGAGTCAGGGCACAATTACACAATTACAATCCAGTTTCTCTAGCCTTTGCACATTGCCCTCATGTTACTTTTTGCAGGGATGAATCAAGGACTTGGGCCAAGGTCACAGGTGAAGGACTTGGGCTAGTAAGGTTTATTTGCATTTCAAAGGTTCATGGGCATTTCCTGCATTTGGGTGGCTCATGGGCACTTCTTTTTTAAGACTTGTCTTTCTGTATCCCCAAGACTTGTCTTTCTGTATTCCTGTCTCAACTGGAGAATTCTGATTCAGCCTCGAAACTCCCCCTCCATATCCCACACTCTAGGTGAATGGGACATCCTCAAGTGCGCAGCGTCCAGCACATCCAACTATGCATGACCATGCAGTGCAGACAAGTTCTCCTGCAGTATTCTGCATTCCCCATGTCAATCACCTCCACTGTACTATAGGTTGCTAAAGGACAAGGTCTGAGGAAGGTGGTAAAACAAAGTAGTTAAAGGGAGAAATGCTGTAGTCAATTTGCTGAGTTCACATTGTGGTCCAACACTTTAATGGCTATGATACGAAAATGGGAGAAACTGAACTCTCCTCATAAGGCTGGCTAGGAGCTATAGCAGAAAAAAACAGAGGAAATATTAAACTTGCACAAGAGCAGAGTATATACTCAGTGTGAGTTAGCTGCTTTTATTATTTTATTCTTCTGTATATTCCCAGCATTTTGAATACTGACTAGAATCTAGTAGCTGCTCTGTGAATTTTTAATGAGTGAACATATCTATTAATAAACAAAAAAACAAGCTTTGCCTCTTAAGATATAAGGTAAAAAAAATTGCTATAGAAAGATCCTTTTTTACCCCAATGTTTGAAATTGTTTTCCTATATCCTGTATGTATTCAAAGGTGGCAAGAAAGGTGGGAGAAGACGGGGGAATATACCAGAAAGTGAAAATAAACTTGAAAATAGAAAAGGACCATGCAGACGACATGAACTAAACATGGGAGATGAAAATTAAACTGGAAATTTTTTTTTTAATGTGGGAGAAACAGAAAAAAAAGAAGGAAAACAAAGTATATGGAGAAATGATTGAAGAAAGGAATATAGTTATATATAAACCATCCGAGAACTTTTTCATAATCTACAAGAACATTCAACTGCTCTTTCATTTTATCATCTAAGCCTGTAGATGTTCATGGCATCACTGACTCCTTCTCTCTCTCCTCTTTTTCTTCCTTTTTGTCCTGCTCACTTCTCAGGGCATTGTGTATTCATCTCTGGAAGGACAACTCCATCAGGGACATCTGAGACTCCTGTTGTTGTTGCTTGTCCATTGCACCTTGCTGTGGACTCGAAACTTCCCTGCCACTCATGACACTTTTTCAAGGGCTTCATTTGCCGTGGCTGATTCTCCATTTATTTGCTTTATTTTATTTTGTTAGAAAAATGAAAAGGGGAAAAATATATATGTTCATTGTGAGAAGACTACAATAGGAGCAGGTATCGACACTGGGGAATTTCTCTGCTTCAAAGTGAAATTGGGTTAATTGAGAGAGGCATGGAGAAACACTGGAAGCCCAATTAACAAAACCTAAATCTCTCAATTAACAAGGTAATTGTTAAATAGCTTTGGGGCAGCACTTAGTGCTTCAGAAAGGAGATCACTTGTCCCAGGCTTACAGAATGATTTAAAATCCTTTTCATTCCCCACTTACCCCGGCACCACCAGGTTGAAAAGGAGCAGAGATTTCAAGAAGTGCGGAGAGAATACACATGGGGGGCGGGGAAGAGCACCTCCTGAATGCGTCTGAGAAGAGCAGTGGAAATATGTCCTACCCATGGAGCTTTATTCCAGGGATGCCACCCATGTCAAAACCTTACTAGACAAAGGACATTCTTGGCCACTCGTCCTGGATTTCTGTTCACTTGTTCTCCTCCTTAGCTGCGCTCCAATTATTAGTCCTTTATTAATACGCTATTCTCTCTTGGCTCTCTACAGGTATGACAGCACTTGCTACTGATACTTTGCGAATGATTTTAGAATCAAGAAGTAATCTCTATGAAATTAAAAAAAAAAAAAGAAAGAAAGAAAAAGGAGGGAGGAAGAAGAAAGAAAGAACGCTTTGCAGGGCTTGATTTCCCAGTAAGAAGAGGCTGTCCTCTCACAGGACCAGGATCTGTGGTTCTGACCCTGGAATTTTGGCAGAAGTGGGAGGTCCTAAGGCGAAAACCCCTAAGAGCGGAAAAGGAACCGCGCAGTCCCTGAGAGCATAACCACCCCGTCACGAAGTAGCCACTTCGCTTATCAGAAGCGCTCAGTCATCACTGAACAAACTACCATCTGCCCCTCCCAGCTCCCCGCACAGTCTGTACGCTCCGGCTTCCAGAGGGTGGGGCGGGTCGGGGAGCCCAGCTGTTCTTGCTCTGTGAAGACGCAGGCGACCCCTGCGCGCCAGCAGAGTGCCCCGCAGACCGCACTCGCCTAGGTGCAGGGCTGGGTAGTGGAGACCCGCATGATGCTGCGTTTTTCCTGGAGGACTTCGCTGTCCACCACGGGGATTTTGTTTGAGTCTCTAACTAGGTTTGTGGTTTTGGTCTGAAGGGGCTTTACCAGAAGGAGAGTGAAGAAGACCCTCTGGCGCGGAGAGTTGGGATCTCCCCTCCACAGGGGAGCATTTTCTCCTATCTGAATTTAAAAGACCAAGACCCACAACTGAAGTTTGCCATCCTGGTACATTTTGAATGTCTGTAGTCCATGGCTGGGAGATGATTGGGCACAAAACCAAGAATGTTATTTCCTTTGAATAATTGGGAAAGTTTTTGGAATACAAATGACAGTGTCTGCTATTTGGGCTGAAAAGCCCTTAACCAAATGTGAACTCTCTGGTGTTAATTGTACATTTGTTTACTCTGCCATGTGGTCCCTCACACCCTGCAAGAAAGAAACTAAGATTTCTTCTCTCAAAGGAGTGAGAGAATTGATGATTAGCCAGAACCTTGGGGAACAGGGCAGGGGGAAAAGCCCTAATACTAATACTTTTGCTCTTAGGGTTATATTTTTGTTTTTAATATCCTCTTCCCCAGTGTTTACTTTTACAGCATGGGGAATTACAAACAGTTGTTGGGTATTCATATATTTTCTGTTAA
>JAJEJO010002998.1:29245-47373 GCA_020662805.1 Glaucomys volans
AATTGTTATAGTAGTGACGGAGGCCACCATGTGCCCATCTAACGGAGCTTGAATTTTATGCAGGAGAAGACCTACCAAATGGGTTGTTTATTTACTTATTTACTCTACATAATCTCAGTGATAAAGGATCGTTGAATATAAAAGGGCTAAAGACAGAGATGAAGGACTAGTTCAGGTAGGGTGGTCAGGAAAGGCCTCTCAGGAGAAACGATTTGCACTGAATGATAGACAAGCAGGAGGCAAATGGGAATAGGAAAGCATTCAAGACAGAGGAAACAGTAGTACAAAGACTCCAAGGCAAGAACAAAGTTTTATGTGTTGTAAGAACAAACACAGAAATCCTGTGATTGGAGCATGGTATCAAACGGAAAGCTTAGAAGGAGGTGAGGATGAAGAGATGAACAAAATGGACCAGAGAGACTCATCACACACTGCTTAATGTTCTTCTCAATCTGTGGGATGCTACTAAAGGAATTTAAGCAGGAGAGTGGTCTGACTTTTCTGTGGAGAGTGAACTTTGTGTGAAGAAAGAATATAATTAAGTGCTGTCTTGCAGGTGTCCATGGAGAATGACTGTCGCTTGAACCAGAGAGAATGACAAACTATCAGGAAGTAAAATGATAGTATAGTTTGGATCTTAAATGTCCCCCAAAGGCTCATGTGTTGAAAGCTTGGTTCTCAGTCCATGATGCATTGGTAGATGGAAGGACCTTTAGGTGGCAGGGCCTACTGAGAGGAAGTTAGGTGACCTTGAAGGCGATATGGGTGCCCTGGCTCCTCCTTTCTTTCTGCTTCCTGGCTTCCACGAGGAGCAGCTTTGTTCCACCACATGCCACAGGCCCTACCATGATGGCCTGCATTGCCACAGACCCAAAACAAATAACCAACTGACCATGAACTGAAACCTCTGAGCCAAAATAAATCTTTCCTCCTTTAAGTTGATTATTTCAGGTATTTTCTCCACAGCAACAGAAAGCTAACACAGAAAATTAGCATCAAGAAATGCGGTGATTGCCGTGACGATACTGTCTTTCAAAATCTTTTAGGTTAGTTTGTGAGAGGAATTTGGAAAAATTTTGGAGGAGCAGGCTAGAGACAACTTAGATGCTGTCAGTAGAGATTTAGAATTCTGATGAGGGCTTAGAAGACAAAAATGTTGACAGAAATGCAGACAGAAAGGCTGTGCTCATGAAGTTTCAAATGGAAATGAGGACTCTGTGGGGACTGAACTACAGGCCACCGATGTTATGTTCTGGCAAAGAATGTGTCTACATTCTGTCCACACTCTCAGACTTTGTGGCAGTCTGAATTTAAACATGGTGGACCAAATACTCTGGTGGGGGAAGTTCCAAGACAGCACAGCATCCAGATTGCCCCATGGGTATTACTAGCTGGCTTTATCCATGTTTATAGTGAGAGTCAGAAGCAAAAAGCAGAACAGGAAGATTTGGAAGACTTGCAGTTTGCCAGAAAATAAGTGTGTGGCAGTGTGTTTCAGTAAGCAGCCCCTGAGAGAAGGAGGCATGAAGCTGCAAGAGTGAAGCAGAAGCTGCAGTAGGGACTCCAGGGAGCTGGAGATGCCAGGATGTGGAAGGCCTGCAAAGGGAAGCTCCAGGCAGCAAGCAGAGCCGGCCCAAGAGAAAGGCCACGTGGGCTGCAGCCAACAGGCTGTAGGGGTGGGGCTGCCGAGCACTTCAGAGCTCACATCATGGCATCAAGTTGGATGTGGAACTGTAGAATGTTTGTTCTACTAGGTTTTGGGGTTTTTAAAAATATGTTTTTGAAAGATATTGATGGATCTTTATTTTATTCACTTATTTACATGCGGTGCTGAGAATTGAATCCAGTGACCACACATGCTAGACAGGGCTCCCACCCTTGAGTTGAGCCACAACCCCAGCCCCTAGGTTTTGGTTTTGCTTTGTTTTAATCCGTTCTTTTTATACTCCATTCTCCATTTCAGACTGAAATCTCTGGAACTATGAACAAAATAAACCTTTTCCTCTAATATAAGTTGATTTTCTCAGGCATTTTTTCACAGTGATGGAGAGCTAACATAAATGGGTATTTTTTTTTAAAAAAGGCTTCATATTTCTAGAGGAGAAAGAGAAAGTGAGACCATATGTATCTGGCCCGATTAGAGACAGCATAGAGCAGGAAGGAAATCTTGGGCTCCTTTATTGTTTTTTCCTCTCTGTTGCCTCTCTAACATATGGTCATTGAACCTCTGCTGAAAACTCCAACCATGAGAACCTTAGTACACCCACCACCACCACTACCACCATAAGGAAGGAGGCTTTTTAACAGGGAGAAAAATATTCATATGTGACTATAAAATGGTCATTGCTATCCTGATTCATTAATTAAGAAACAGAACTCTATGGAAGTTGAAATGGTTCTCAATATAGCTTCTCAAAGGAGACAGTAAAGATTAGAACTTAGTTGTCTCAGTTCTCAGCCTGAAAGGAGGAAATGAAGGCTAGTAGGGATTCATCTATTCAATTATTTAGTCCTGATAACTAAATAATGGCATTCATTACTAGCAAAACGTCTCTCCTAAAATCATCTGCAGACTGGACTCCCCTTCAGTGCTTCTGTTCTCAAAGAAATCCAAATGTGGAGAAACCTGAAGTGGCAAGCAGGGGTCCTTTGACAGGATCCCCCTTCCTCCAGACCATGCCCACAATGTGGGGCAGTGTGGTGGATGTGGAAACTTCACCAAGCCCTGCTCCCTGCTCCGGGAGGAAGGATGCAGCCCCAGGATGGAAGCCCAAGGAATCTCCTAGAGCAAGTGAGTCTAAGAAGCTGACAAACAGAAAAATTCATTCAAGAAAGAGGCACAAGCTTTTTGATAGAAATTAGGCCTGCTAAGAATTAGCAATGAGGTAATAGGAGGTTAGAAGCCTCCTGAGGAGCAGGGTTGTACAAGTGGGAAATGGCTGCTAGTGCAGGCAAGACAGCCAGGGCCTAGACCCAGGGCTCTGGGTTCTACTGGGCTTCTGTGGGAGCAGTGAGGAGTGGGGTGGGGCAGGGCAGGTCATGGAGTCCCTGGAAGGATTCCATAAAGTGGCTTCATCACTTTCTTCCCTCTTTTAAAGAGTTAAATAGAGGCCATGGACTTACCAGCAATACCTAAAGCTGAAATAGTAAGCTCACATCAACAGTTCTGTTGGAAGACTTGTTTTTAGTCAAATAGAAGTGATTTCATAAAAGAAAGTAAGAGATGAAATCTATAAAGGAAGTTTTGGGGTACAGAAAGGACCTCTAGTGGTAAATAGGCTAGAAAACATAGGTTTGATGATCTCCCTGGTTCCTACCAGTTTTAACAATCTAGAAACTAGACTATTAAAGACCTCCAAAAGCATTCATATGAGGAGCCATAAAAAGTTCAAGTGAATTTCCATCCAGGATAGGCCCCCACCGCTGCATGTCCACCATGGGACCGTCTTCTGGGGAAAACTCACTTTCAAGTGGGCTCATGTAGATAGTGGGAAGAGAAGGGACCAAGAGTCAGGAAGCCTATGCTCTGGGTCTGGGATGTATATCAAAGAGCTGAAAATGCTAAGCCTCAGTTTTCTAACCTATAAATTGGAAAACATTAGCCCAGATGATCTTCAATGCCCCTTAGAATTTGTAAATCTTGTAGTTCCAGAGATTACAATAAGGTCATTTTGACTTGTCTTGGGTCCTTTAGAAAACAGAGCCTAAGATAAAATTATCTACATAATTGGCGTTCTCCAGAAAAAACTGAACCAATAGAAGGAAAATGGATGATTGATACAGATGAATAGATAGGTATAAAGATATATAAGGAATTGACTCACATGATTGTGGATGCTGGCAGATCCAAAATCCACAACACAGGCTGGCAGGCTGGAAAACTCAGTCTTGAAGAATTCCTTTTTCTCCAGGAAACCTCAGATTTTGCTCTGTATGCCTTCACCTGATTAGATAAAGCCCACCCACATTACCAACAATAATCTACTCAAAGTCAATTGATCGGAAATGCTAATTACATTGTAAAAGTTTCTCACATGTAATTAACTTTTACAAAATATCTTCACAGCAGCATCCAGACTAGTGTTTGTTCAACTGCTAGGCACCATAGCCTAATCACAGTGAGACATAAAATTATCCATCACAGCTACCATGCTGGCACTTTACTAGAAGGATACCTTGGTAGGGAAGTCAGAGGAGGGAAAAGGGAAATGAGGTAGAGAAGGAGGGAAGCACAGGCAAGGGGTGTGTCACCAAGCTAGCTGGCCTTTGCACAATTGCAGCCTACTGCTCAGCATTGGGAGTTGAACCATCAGTAGGGAGGAAAGGAGAGCAATTGGCCTCCTGGCACCTTACCACCTCCTATAATCCCTCAAACTTCTTCACAGAGTATTGGAACCCAATGCCACCCAGTGTGGTCATTGGACAGTTCTCAGCTAAGACCTCTGTAGGAATCAAAGAGAAAGATCTCTCACCCAAGGTCATACCCTCCCCAATGGCAGCCCACTCCCAGTGACTTTGATGGAGAGATACAAAGGCCTAGCTCCATTGGCTCCATTTGGGCCATTCTAAAGGGCCATCTGAACATCCGACTGTAGATGCAACTGGCTGAGACCTTCACTGAAAAGGAATCACAGTTCACCTCTTCCTTCTGCTCTGTCCAACTTTGCTTGACAGAGGTAGGCTGATCCTAAGTTTCAGAGACACACAAAAAAGCAATTTAAAAAACATCGAAGGAAAAAAAAATCCAACAGTCTCTCATACCTTTGTATAGTTAGAAGCAGTGACCAAATATTTCGGGTCATTCTGCTTTAAATTCAAAATCACTTTAGCAAGGACAAAAAAAAAAAATCATTTATTTTTTCTTGAGAAGGACCCACCCAAGAAATGACTACTCATGAATATGTATGTCAAGTGATATAAAGTTGAACTTCCAAGTAGTTAGATGAAATATCAATAATAACAGTTTGTTTTTTAAAATTTCAAATGCTCCTGAGTATCCCTGCCTTCTTCTCAGACTCCTCTGATTCTCCCAGGAAGAAAAGGGCCTAATGGAAGCTCTTAAATAAATGTCTTGTCTGCATTTTAAAAGGATCCTGGGAGAGCCTTTGCTTCTTCTATTTTTCAGTCTCAACACACTCCCTGAGTACATGATAAATTTGAGTTCTTAGTATTCTGTTGTCCCTTCTCCTTTCCTTAAGGCCAGCTCCAAGCATATTACTGTTCAAAAAAAAAAAAACAAAGGAAAATCGGTATATTCTCTGCTTTCTCAAGACAATTTCCCTGCTTCTCCATCAGCAGAATCAAGACATGTTTGACACATCATCTAGCCTACACGGCACAAAGGAAAAATCACATCCAAATAATCATTCGTTATAAAAGGTCCACTTTAGGATCTGGGTGATCTGTATTCATTAATGACATTGACCTAATAAACCACAGAATTGTCTATTTGTCTTTTATTTATTTATTTTTGCTTCAGAGTACAGTGCCCACGGCAAGTGTTAAGACCTCTTTTTCTCTATGGTCTGAGTCATGCATCTGAATTGGTGATGTATTGAACTTGCATCTGTCTATCACTCTTTAAAATAGATGGAGACTGATTCTGTGGGCATTAAAAACTGAAAATACTGACAGCCCAGCAAAGAACCAATGAAAGAACTAGGGACATTTGGTCTGGAGATGCAGCTAGTGTTGTCTCTAAATACGTAGAAGAAAATGTTACAGTTAAGACAGCAGGTGTACTCTGTGCAGTTTTATATTCACTCATGTTTTGGTGGCAAAAGTAAAAACCAACTGATGACATCAAAAGAAGAGAAGAAAAGGAAGAGAAAGAACAGGAGAAAAAAATTAAAATTGAACCAGAAGAAAACCCATCACTTCTTGGAAGGAATTGAGGTAATTCAAAAAAGGAGGAGAAACTGAATACTGAACTTAAAATCAGTGGGGAGCAGGGCAGGTCCAGGAACCTAGGGAGCAGTTGTGGTAACAGGAGGATGTACCTCCTACTTTATTCAGTGCTTGTTTCAAATTCTTGAGAACCACCTTTCCTTTAGTCTCCATTGGGTTGCACTGCTACCCTTGACTGGTGATTATGAACAGGCTTGGCTGGTAATCCCAACCACCACCTGCAGCCAGAAATTACTTAGTCATCAAAGGAAAAACCACATGCAGTTTGCCAAAGAAAAGGGAAGGAATCCTGAGTAAGTCAGAACTACTGAAAGTAACCTTCAGACCAGCAGTAGCAGCATCTCCTTGAAACTTGTTAGAAACACAAATTCTGTGCCAAGACCTCTGATCTGCTAGATCAAAACATCTCATGAATGCATTGTAACAAGGTCTTAAGATACTAGAGTTTCCTTAAACTATACTATGGAGCCAGAGCAACAAAAACGGCATGGTATTGGCAAAACAGACATGTAGACCAATAGTATAGAATAGAAGACACAGAGACAAACCCACATAAATACAGTTTCTCATGCGAGACAAAGGTACCAAAAACATTCATTGGAGAAAAGATAGCCTATTCAATAATTGGTACTGGGAAAATTGGAAATCCACATGTAACAAAATGAAATCAAATCCCTATCTCTTACCCAGCATGAAACTCAATTCAAAGTGAATCAATGACTTAGGCACTAGAACAGAGACCCTGCACCTAATAGAAGAAAAAATAGACTCAAATCTCCACCATGTCAGCTTAGGATCTGACTTCCTTGACAAGACTCTTAAAGCACAAGAAGTAAAATTAAGAACCAATAAATGGGATGGATTCAAACTAAAAAGCTTCTTCTCAGCAAAGGAAACAATCAATAATGTGAAGAGAAAGTCTACACAATGGGAGAAAATCTTTACCACAGGTACCTCAGATAGAGCATTAATCTTCAGGATATATAAAGAACTCAAAAAACTTGACACCAAACAAACAAATAACTCAATCAATAAATGGGCTAAGGAACAGAACAGACACTTCAAAGAAGAAGAAATAGAATCAATCAACAAATACATGAAAAAATGTCCAACATCTATAGCAATTAGAGAATGCAAATCAAAACTACTCTAAGATTTCATCTCACCCCAGTCAGAATGGCAATTATCAAGAATACCAGCAAGCTGGGCGCGGTGGCACACGCCTGTAATCCCAGCGACTCGGGAGGCTGAGGCAGGAGGATCGTGAATTCAAAGCCAGCCTCAGCAACTTAGCGAGGCCCTAAGCAACTCAGTGAGACCCTGTCTCTAAATAAAATACAAAATAGGGCTGGGGATGTGGCTCAGAGGTAGAGTGCCCCTGAGTTCAATCCCCAGTTCCAAAAAGAAAAAAAGAATACAAGCAATAATAATTGTAGGCAAGATTGTGGGGGAAAAGTACACTCATATCTTGCTGATGGAAATGCAAATTGGTGCAACCATTATGGAATACGGTATGGAGATTCCTCAGAAAACTTGAAACGGAACCACCATTTGACCCAGCTATCCCCCGCATCTATTTATACCCAAAGGACTTAAAATCAACATATTACAGTGATGCAGTCACATCAATATTTATAGCAGCTCAATTCACAACAGCTAAGCTATGGAACCGAGGTACCCTTCAATAGATGAATGAATAATGAAACTATGGTATATATACACAATTTATTACTCAACCATAAAGAAGAATGAAATAATGGCATTTGCAGGTAAATGGATGGAGAATAGAGAATATCATGCTAAGTGAAATAAGCCAATCCCAAAAAACCAAAGGCCAAATGTTTTCTCTGATATGCTGATGCTAGTTCACAATAAGTGTGGGGCGGGGGGCAAGGGAAGAATAGAGTTACTTTAGATTAGGTAAACAGGAATAAAGGGAGGGGAGGGGATATGGGAATAGGAAGGATAGTAGAATGAATTAGACATTATTACCCTATGTACATGTATAACTATAGGATCAGTGGGATTCTACATCATATACAACCAGAAGAATGAGAAATTATACTCTTTTTACATATATGTATCAAAGTGCATTCTATTGTCACATATAACTAATTAGAAAAAAAATTTAATTTTTTTTTTAAAAAGATTCTAGATTTTGGAAAGCATTTGTCCAATCAGATGCCCACTCCAGGCTCAAAGTATAAGATGGCAGAGGCAGGAGGCAGGAGCTAAAAGTTAAAAGAGCAGACTTTAGACTAAAATAAGGAAAGCATGAGTAAAGCGTCTTAACAAGTGTAGCCACAGCTTAGGAAAGTGGGACATGACCTATCAGAAGACAGGTTCAACTAGGATCCATAGAGAATGATGTGGAGGAGATTTGACATCAAATGATCATTAAAGTCCTTGACAACCCAGAGGGTATCCACTGTGATTTACCTTATGTATCTAGTGGTCTATTATTATAAAATATAATCCCTCTAGATAAACACATTTTCTCTTTTAATTATCCCTATGTAGAGGTGTTACACTTGTGGGTCCTGGGGGCTTTCACAATGGGGGGTTAAGGACGTGGCATCATGAGCCAGACACCAGGAGTCGGGTAAGCACGACCAGGAGCGAGCTGCCGGGGACTCGTTTATTGCGGGAGCTGCATAGTCTTTTATTTGTTTAAGAGCCAATGAAATCCCCGCACCACCTCGCACCACCCCAGCAGGACCAATCATAGTTCTCCCTGTGGACCCATGTTTCCACCAATCAGCACAAGTCTCCATTTCTTGCAACCGTCAAGTTTCCAGCTCCTCAGTATGACCCACACAGAGGAGCTATGTTCACCCCTGAGAGAACACAGAAGAGCTCATGTACCCATATGCCAGTGGCAGAAGAGGATTCTTCCAGATGTTTGCAGCTGCTCTGGCCATAGTAGAAGTAGGATTTCCCCAGGAGAGGCTATGCATTGATTGGATAAGTTAAGAAGCCTGGACGTGAGACTTCTCCAAGCAGGGACAAGGACAGGGCACATCAACTGCTCATCCTAATGAAAGTTCTCTTTTGTGGCCCAGCACCCAATCATTTACTAAATCAGATTCACAAAGATTGTCCTACTTGTGAGCTGGATGATGGAAACAAAAACTGGGCAATGATATTTATTGGGCAGATAAATAAAATCGGCAAGAAAAATTTATATTCACATATGGACACACAGTCACATGTGGGCATAGGATCACACTTGGATGTCACCACGAGTGCTTTCTTAGATTAGATTAGCATTTCTCTAAGTCAAAAATGATCCTGGAGAATTCAGGAAGGTGCTATGCATTTCTTTATCTCTAATGTTTGGCTGTGAGTATGGCCTGTAGAACAATTTCCAACAACTCAGCTAGAAAATGTTTTTTCATAAAAAGACCATGTTTGTAGAAAAGAGACTCCAAATCACTCGATAAAAGTGACATTTTATAGAAAGCAAGACAGATCCTGATGTTTCCCTTCCTCTCAAAATGAGTGGCATTGCTTCCAATCACCAAAACATGCTTCCCCTTATTTCTACTTAGACATGATAATACAGAAAAACAATAAAATTCTGCTGACATAACATCTGTACAACTCCTGGTCTTACTGAAGGGAGATTTTCCATCAAAGTAGTTTTATTTTCATTTAGACCCATCAATGTACACACTGGCTGTTAGCAACTGCAACTCTCCCAAACTCACTCATAAATGTTCTGAGTGGAGAAGCACAGAGAAGGGTGAGTGGCGAAACTTAAAAGGCCCCTGCAGAAACCTGTCCGCTTCAACTGTTTTTCTCTTGACAGACACGTTATGTGTAAACCCCTAAGCAGCCAAATATATTTCTCCTCTGTGCGGAAACAAGTCTTGAATCTTGGCAATTTTAGGATCTTCAAGGTGAGCTGGGGATGTGGCTCAGTGGGGGAGTGATTACCTAGCATGCATGAGGCCCTGGGTTCCTGGGTTCAGACTCCAGAACCCCCCCTCCACACACACACACACACACACACACACACACACACACACACACAAGAAACAAAAGAAAGAAAGGAAAAGAAGGAAAAGAAAAAGAATTACAATTTTAAAATTCAAGAATTTAAAATAAATAAAAATCTTCATGATAAACATTCCATGACATAAGGAATAGGTCAGAAAATTAGGGTGAAATATTAAGAAAAAATAACCTGAATGATACAAAGAAAAACAATTTGATGGAGATAAATCATTTCAGTTGATAAGATTTGCTTTTCAGAGAGGAGTAATTCTTCAAGATTTTTTGACATTGTTTTACTTCCTTTCCATAGGTAAGGGATTATCTATCTTCCTTCCTTCCTTCCTTCCTTCCTTCCTTCCTTCCTTCCTTTCCTTTCTTTTGGAAGGTAGCAACAAAAGATTTTATACATTCACACCCTGGGGAAGTAAACAAGATACTTAATTCAAATTAAAGTGATATTTACTGATCCAGGCCATTCTCCCCAATGATTCCAGAATCACACCTCTAATTCCAAGTCTAATCAGGTCCCTCCCATGGACGCTCTTCATCAAATCCATAAAATAACGCAACGTGACAGACCAGCATGCGAGGGCTTTGTCATCGGACCCCACACTACTCTCTCACCTGCTCCTTTGCCATTCTTTTCCTTTCCACACAATTTATACTCTAGTCACATCAAACCACCCTCAGTTCCCTCAACATGCACTTCACCTCTATATCCTGCCCTTTTTCATACCATACACCATGCCAGGACTACATTTATCCTTTCAGGAAACTGTTCAGAAAAGATTCAACATTCTTTCCAGTTCTCATATTGGACACCAAGCGTAGGAGTTTCTTCACAAATCTCTCTTTCTTACTGAACTCTGAGCTCAAAGAGCCAATCCTTACTCTTCTTTGAAATTTCAACATTATCTTCCATGTGGGGACCTCAACAAATGTGTGTTGAAACATGAATTGATTTATTCATGATTGAATGAATAAATTAATCACATGTACATCACTAAATATGTTGACCCCAAAATATAGAAATATAGTAGACCAGTCTAGAAATTAGGCTACTTACCAGAAAAACAAATTGTCTTAATACAACAGGAACACTTTGGGGAGAAATCAACCTGCCAGTGAGTATTTCTTACACTGATCAAAATGGCTATTGCAAACACCTACAAACTGTTTGGATAACAAACTTCCCCTGCTAGGATAAACACAAAAGGACTAAGCAGCATGATCCCTGTCCTTTAAGTCTTTTCAGACATTATCGTACATATTTTGTCCTCTGCAGACAAATCTTTCAAAATTATAGTAAATATCTACTTTCTGTCCATAAGTTTTTCCTGGAAAATTACTAAGGTCATGTCTTCCTGTTATTCTGCAGAAGACAATAGAAAGACCAGTCTATGTCGACTTTCTGTTTTGTGTCTTCCTCCAGAAGTCAAGAGCTATTCTGCAGGTGACATTTCCCCTTGGACATGTGGGATGTAATGGAGTTAGAGGAGGAGCTAGGGAAGAGCATTTCAAGGGGAGGGAAGAACAGAAAGGAAGTCTTAAGATTAGAAAGAGCCTGGTATGCTCACAGCCCAGAGCAAAGGCAACAGGAGTGGAGTAGAGTCAGAGTGGGTCCAGTGGCCTAACATAAGACTGGGCAAGTGTAGACCCAGAAGGGCTCCTTCGGTCACAGTTTAAGGATTTAGATTGTATTCCAAGCCATAATGAGGAACCATTTGAAAGATTCTAAGAAGAAAGCAACATGAACTTTGGTTAAATATTTGAAAATATTATTACAATTGTAATTAACTAGTAACTGTTATTAACTAGTTGTGTGAAATGGCAAGGTAATTTCTATAGAGAGAGTTTCTGCTCTCCAAATTTGTTGCTATTATTTCTCTCCTACCTACCTCAGCCTGTTTCATCATGGACATTGAGGGAAAGTGATGCATGTAACCTGAAGACCATGGCAGCAGTTCAATACCAGTGGGCTTCTTCTACCTCTTCTTCCCCCAGGCATGGAGATCTACAATCCTTCAGATCACACCTAAGATGGAGAAACCTCTGTCAGCTTCCCTGAGTGACTGTGTGGAACCAATCACCCGGCCAACCACGCTGGACATGTAACATAACAGAGAAATAAATCTTTAGCACACCAAGTCACTGAGATCTTGGAGTCTTTTTAGCATATAATGGTGCCAGAATAAATTCCAAAAACTTCAGACTTAACGTATTGTTTCAATCCATAGACTGAGAAGGATTTTCTAAGTGAAACAAAATGAAAAAGATAGATATTTGACTAAAACTTTAAACAATCAAATTTAAAGGGAATATTATCAAAGATAAAATGGATGTATTCCTCAATGAATAAAGAAATCTGAGAAAAAATATTAATCAAACTTACAAATATTTTTTAAAATCAGAGACTACTTTTTACATACCAACCTAACTATATTCATTTACCCAAGAGTTCATGTTCAGTGAGTATGTGGAGAGATGTACCATCAATATAAGTAACTGACATGGCCTTTTCTAGGGTTCAGACAGCAAGGGATTCAATATTTTAAATGTCACTCACAACATTTGATCCAGTTCCTTTTCCTCACAGAATACTCAGAAATACATGTAAATCTGTATCTTTAAAAAAGTACATTTCTAATTTCTAATCAGGCATGTAAGGATCTTAGAAGACACCATTTCATCCTATAATAAATAAAAAGCTGAAGAAACTAAAAAATTAACAAAAATTAACAAAATTAACAAAAATTAACTTTTCTTAGATCCGTCAGAGAAATGAAGTCATGGGACAGCTTCCCCATAGGTTGGAGAGAAAGACAAGTTGATACAGAGAATCACAATTTAACTGGGCAGAAACATCTGTACCAATCTGGTACCAACATCTGTACCAGTGCTGGGGTAGGAAACCCTGAACCATACCTGATGAACTGCTGAAAGCTCAGTGTGGACAATGCTGAGAGTCGAAATCCCAGACCCAGTCATAACAAGGGGTCTCCGACATTTGTAAATTTCAACATCACCGTCTCTACCAGGTCCTCACAGTGACTATTAAAGGAAAATTCACTTGTTCATCTGGCAGGGGAAGGGGGAAAGGATTCACTTTGAAACACACTAGAACACTTTATTTTTTTTAACAAAGCCTTCCCTCCAGAGAAACTATTTAACCAGGGCCTAATCTGCTGGGGTTTATCAGAGTCTAACTAACTTGGGGGAAGGAGACACCCAACTACCTCTACGTAGCCATTCTGTCCCATCCAAGAAGGGGAGAAGCACTGGGAAAGTTCACAGTCCAGGGAAGTGACTCACCAAAAACTGACACTGATCATAGACTAGAATGTACCCTGTCCCCTAGACCTACCACATTTCCACAGTGCCTTTTACTCAGTACATCATGTCCCCAATTTGAACAAAAATTATGACATACCAAAAGAAGAACAAACAAACACTACTTGAAGAAACTAAAGCAGCATCAGAACCAGAGTCAGATTTGGCCAAATATTAGTATCATCAGATCAAGAATTTTTAAAATTGTGGCTGATATGTAAAGAGATTTTAATGGAAAAACTAGATGTCATACAAGAAAAATGAATAATAAATCACGTATATATTACACATTATATATACTT
This sequence comes from Glaucomys volans, assembly GCA_020662805.1. Classification (NCBI taxonomy): domain Eukaryota; kingdom Metazoa; phylum Chordata; class Mammalia; order Rodentia; family Sciuridae; genus Glaucomys; species Glaucomys volans. Next base: position 42,784 of record JAJEJO010002998.1, read on the forward strand.
CTGTATAAGTGAAATGAATCATAGTAATGATATAAAGGACAAGATGGAAGAAATAGGAATACTTTGCTATTATCTGGTACTCACAGTAATGTGAAGTGCTATAATGTTATTTAAAAGTTGATGAAGTAGTGGAAATGTATATTGTAAACTCTGGAGGAACCACTAAGAAAAAAAATTTTTAAAGAAGTAACATTGCTTTGCTAAGACAGGGGAGAAAAGAGAATCATATAAGGTCCTCGATTAAAACCAAAAAAGGCAGAAAAATTATAGGGAATAAAAATGGGAATAAAGAATAACAAGAAAATAATAAACATGGTAGATATTTATCCACCAATATCAATAATCACTTTAAACATCAAGTATCTAACATACCAAATAAGAGACAGAGATTAAAGCAGGCATGGTGGCTCTCTTCTGGAGTCTCAGCTAATCAGGAGACTGCAACAGGGAGGTCAGTTCAGTTCAGGTTTTCAGGATCAGCCTGCCAACAAAGTAAGACTCCATCGTGAACAAACAAAAAGGACATATTTTCAGAAAAGAAAGAAAAGAAAAAGACCCAATTACAAAAAATCTATTTTAAGTATTCAAAAACAGATTAAAATAAAGGGATGAAAAAAGATGTACAATGATAACATAAATCAAAAGTAAGCAAGAGAAGCTATGTAAATTTCAGAGAAAACTGACTTCAGAGCAAGGATATCTATTAGGAATAAAGAACGATATGATGTAATGATAAAGAGATCAATACTCCAAGACCTAACAGTCCTTAATGTGAATGTACATAACAACAGAACATTCAAATGCATCCTGCAAAAACTGACATAACTACAAGAGACAGGAACTAAAATACTGATCTGTCAGAAACAGATAGATCTGTGGCAGAAAAATCAGCAAGATATAGTTGACCTGAATAACATCATCAATCAACCAAACACCATTGATCTAAGTTTTCACTTTAGGAAAATAGAAAAAGAAGAGGAATATATCCCAAGTAAACAGAAGAAAAGAAATATTGAAAATTAAAGCAGAAATCAATGAAATTAAAAACAAAAAATCAATAGAGAAGAGAGGGAGCTCCGGTCAACAGGGAGCTCCGGTCTTCCTAGCCAGAGCATCGGTCTTCCAAGCCAGAGCTCCAGTCTTCCGAGCCACTACACGGCGTCTCCTGGGGAGGTCTGGCCTGGAGCGGAGGGAGTTCTCAGCTCCAGCAGGAAGTTTGGGCCCTTTGGCGCTATTTTACAGCTTCCCTGGAAGAGAGTGACCATCTGCCACCGACTGAGCCCCCAGCGAAGAGCTCAGGCCTGCCTAGGCTCTCAAACCCAGTGTCTCCATCACTGAGCACAGTTTTGTGCCCCCACCCCAACTTGGTCTAGTGCCCAGGTCCACACCCTGGCCCGGGGTCTAGCACCTTGTTGTATCTAATTGTCTATCAACACCAGGCTGCCTCTGCCCAGAAGCATTGATCATTCCCAACCTGGAGGAAGTGGGACAGCAGCTTTCTTGGGTCACTGCTTGATCAAGCAACTCTCAAACATCAGGTGAGTTACTGGAAATCTGCAGGGACACTTTAAGTCTTCACAGGGAAATCGCAATCCCTCTGATTTGTACTACTAGAGGGGAAGATACACGAGAAACATGAGAAAACCCGGGAAGGAAGTGTCCCAAACAAACCTAGATGATACATCAAGAGAACCCAAAGACAGTATGGTAGAAGGAATGACAGAAAGGGAGTTCAGAATGTTCATAATTAAAATGATCTGAGAAGAGAATGATGTAATGAGAGAGCAGATTCAGGCTATGAATAATCAGCTAAAAGAGCAATTGCAGGAAGCAAAAAATCATTTCAATAAAGAGATAGAAGTTCTGAAAAAAAAACAAACAGAAATCCTTGAAGGAAACAGGAAATGAAGAAAATAATAAACCAAGTTAAAAACTCAATAGAAAGCATAATTAACAGAATAGATCACTTGGAAAACAGAACCTCAGACAATGAAGACAAAATATTTAATCTTGAAAACAATGTCGAACAAACAGAGAAGATGGTTAGGAATCATGAACAAAACCTCCAAGAGTTACAGGACATCATGAAAAGACCAAATTTAAGAGTTACTGGGATTGAGGAAGGCACAGAGATACAAACCAAGGGTATGAATAATCTGTTCAATGAAATAATATCAGAAAATGTCCCAAATATGATGAATGAGATGGAAAATCAATTACAAGAGGCTTACAGGACACCAAACACACAGAATAACAACAGATCCACAGCAAGGCACATTAAAATGAAAATACCTAACATACAAAACAAAGAGAATTTTAAAGGCTGCGAGAGAAAAGCATCAAATTACCTACAGGGGGAAACCAATACGGATATCAGCAGATTTCTCAGCCCAGACCCTAAAAGCAAGAAGGGCCTGGAACAACATATTTCAAGCTCTGATAGAAAACGGATGCCAACCAAGAATTTTATACCCAGCAAAACTTACCTTCAGATTTGATGATAAATAAAATCCTTCCATGATAAACAAAAGCTTAAAGAATTCACAAAGAGAAAGCCTGCCCTACAGAACATTCTCAACAAAATATTTGAAGAGGAAGAAACGAAAAACAACAATGTCAGTCAACATGGGGAGGAATTACCCTAAAGAAAGAGTCAATCAAAGGAGAAACAAAGTTAAGCTAAAAACCCCAAAAAAGCTAAAATGACAGGAAATACAAGTCATATCTCAATAATAACCCTTAATGTAAATGGCCTAAACTCATCAATCAAAAGACATAGACTGGCAGATTGGATTAAAAAGAAAGGCCCAACAATATGTTGCTTTCAAGAGACTCATCTCATAGAAAAACATGCCCACAGACTAAAGGTGAAAGGTTGGGAAAAAACATACCATGCACATGGACTGAGTAAAAAAGCAGGAGTTTCCATCCTCATTTCAGATAAAGCAGACTTCAAGCCAAAGTTAGTCAGAAGGGATAAAGAAGGACATTTCATACTGCTTAAAGGAAGCATAAATCAGGAAGACATAACAATCATAAATATTTATGCACCAAACAATGGTGCATCCACATACATCAATCAGATCCTTCTCAATTTCAGGAATCAAATAGACCAAAACACAATAATACTGGGGGACTTTAACACTCCTCTCTCACCTTTGGACAGATCTTCCAAGCAAAAATTGAACAAAGAAACCATAGGACTCAATGACACAATCGCTAATTTGGACGTAACAGACATATATAGAATATTCCATCCATCAAAAAGCGAATACACTTTCTTCTCAGCAGCGCATGGGTCCTTCTCTAAAATAGACCATATGTTATGCCACAAAGCTACTCTTAGCAAATATAAAAACATGGAGATACCACCTTGTATACTATCAGATCATAATGGAATGAAATTAGATATCAACGATAAAGTTAAAAACAGAAACTACTCCAAGACCTGGAGATTAAATGATATGCTATTGAATGATGGATGGATAACAGAAGACATTAGGGGGGAAATTAAAAGATTCTTAGAAGTCAACGAGAACAAAGATACAACATATCAAAATCTCTGGGACACTATGACAGCAGTGCTAAGAGGAAAATTCATTGCATTTTGGAGTGCATTTAATAAAAGAATAAAAAGTCAACAAATCAATGATCTCACACTACAGCTCAAAGCCCTAGAAAAAGAGGAACAGATCATCACCAAAAGTAGCAGAAGACAGGAAATAATCAAAATCAGAGCTGAAATCAATGAAATTGAAACAAAAGAAAAAATTCAGAAAATTGACAACACTAAAAGTTGGCTCTTTGAAAAAATAAACAAAATTGATAAACCCTTAGCCACGTTAATGAAGAGAAGGACAAAGAAACTCTAAATTACTAAAATTCATCATGGAAATGGAAATACTACAACAGATAAATTGAAATACAAAACATAATAAGAAGCTACTTTGAAAATTTATACTCCAACAAAATAGAAAACCTGGAAGACATCAACAGGTTCCTAGAGGCATATGAGCCACCCAAACTGAATCTGGAGGACATATACAACTTAAATAGATCAGTTTCAAGCAATGAAATAGAAGAAGACATCAAAAGCCTGACAACGAAGAAAAGTCCAGGACCAGATGGATTCACAGCCGAGTTCTACAAGACCTTCAAAGAAGAGCTCATTCCAATACTCCTCAAAGTATTTCATGAAATAGAGGAGAAGAGAACCCTTCCAAACTCATTCTATGAAGCTATTATCACCCTGATACCAAAACCAGAGAAGGACACATTGAGAAAAGAAAATTTCAGACCCATATCTCTAATGAACATAGATGCAAAAATTATTAACAAAATTTTAGTGAATCGCATACAAAAGCATATTAAAAAGATAGTGCACCATGATCAGTGGGTTTCATCCCAGGGATGCAAGGTTGGTTCAACATCTGGAAATCAATAAATGTAATTCACCACATCAACAGACTTAAAGTCAAGAACCACATGATTATTTCAATAGACGCAAAGAAAGCATTTGATAAAATACAGCACCCCTTCATGCTCAAAACACTAGAATAAATAGGGATAGTGGGGACATTCCTTAACATT
>JAJEJO010002998.1:52373-160104 GCA_020662805.1 Glaucomys volans
ATTAGGTGCAGAGTCTCTGGCCTGATTTCTAGGTCCTTGATCCACTTTGAGTTGAGTTTTGTACAGGGTGAGAGATATGGGTTTAGTTTCATTTTGCTGCATATGGATTTCCAGTTTTCCCAGCACCATTTGTTGAAGAGGCTGTCTTTTCTCCATTGCATGTTTTTGCCTCCTTTGTCAAGTATGAGATACCTGTACTTATTTGGGTTTGTCTCTGTGTCCTCTATTCTGTACCATTGATCTACCTGTCTATTTTGGTACCAATACCATGCTGTTTTTGTTACTATTGCTCTGTAGTATAGTTGAAGATCTGGTATTGTAATACCCGCTGCTTCGCTCTTCTTGCTAAGGATTGCTTTAGCAATTCTGGGTCTCTTATTCCTCCAAATGAATTTCATGATTGCTTGCTCTATTTCTATGAGGTCCGTCATTGGGATTTTAATTGGAATTGCATTGAATTTGTATAGCATTTTTGGAAGTATGGCCATTTTGACAATATTAATTCTGCCTATCCAAGAACATGGGAGATCTTTCCATCTTTTCAGATTCTCTTTAACTTCTTTCTTTTTTTTATTTACTTATTGGTTCATTGAACACAAATGGAGTATAGCTATTGTTTCACTGGTTGTACACAAAGTAGAGTCACACCATCTGTGCGTTCATGCATGTACACAGGGCAGAATTAATATTGTCAAATTAATATTGTCAAAATGGCCAATGATGGTCCCAATGCTTTTTCTCAGCAAAGGAAACAACCAGTAATGTGAAGAGAGAGCCTTCAGAGTGGGAGAAAATCTTTGCTACACACACTTCAGATAGAGCACTAATCTCCAGAATCTACAAAGTACTCAAAAATCTTTACACCAAGAACACTAATAACCCAATCAATAAATGGGCCAAGGAAATGAACAGACGCTTTACAGAGGAAGATCTACAAGAATCAACAGATTTATGAAAAAATGTTCAACGTCCCTCATTATAAGAGAAATGCAAATCAAAACCACCTTAAGATTTCTTCTTACCCCAATTAGAATGTCTTTTATTAAGAATACAGACAACAACAGGTGTTGGGGAGGATGTGGGGAAAAGGGTACAGTCATACATTGTTGGTGGGAGTGCAAGTTGGTGCAGCCACTCTGGAAAGCAGTGTGGAGATCCTTAGAAAACTTGGAATGGATCCACCATTTGACCCCGCTATCCCACTCCTTGGCCTATACCCAAAGGACTTAAAATCAGATTACTACAGTGATGCAGCCACATCAATGTTCATAGCTGCTCAATTCACAATAGCTAGATTGTGGAACCAACCTAGATGCCCTTCAATAGATGAATGGATAACGAAACTGTGGTATATATACACAATGGAATATCATTCAGCCATAAAGAAGAATAAAATTATGGCATTTGTAGGTAAATGGATGATGTTGGAGACTGTTATGCTAAGTGAGATCAGCCAATCCCAAAAATCCAAAGGCTGAATGGTCTCTCTGATAAATGAATGATGATTCATAATGTGGGGGGGAGGGTGGCAGGAATGGAGGAAGGATAGATAGCATGGAGGGAAGGGAGTGGTGGGGTCAGGGTGGGGGGGTAAGAATAATAACAGAATGTGTGACAGACATCATTGCCCTGTGTACATGCATGAATACACAGATGGTCTGACTCTACCTTGTGTACAACCAGAGAAACATAGCTGTACTCCATTTGTGCTTGATGAATCAATAAGCAAATAAAAAAAAAAGAATCAACAGGACCAAAACCCTATAGACAATATAAAATCAATAAATTCCTACAAAGAAAAAAGAAGAACACATAAATTCTTAATATCATAAATTAAAAAGGGATGTCTCTACAGATCCCATGGACATCAAAAAAGTAATAAAAGGATATTATGAACAAATGTATGCCAACAAATTGCCCATAAAGTTGATAATCCAGATGAAATGGACAAATTTCTTTAAAGGCACAATTTGCCAGGCTGGGGATATAGCTCAGTTGGTAGAGTGCTTGCCTGTCAAGCACAAGGCCCTGGGTTCAATCCCCAGCACTGCAAAAAAAAAAAAAAAAAAAAAAAAAAGGCACAATTTGCCAAAACTAAAAAAAAAAGAATTAAATTATTTTAATAGGCCTATTAAGAAATTTAATCAATAGTTAATAATATTCCAAAACAAAAAAAACAGCACCCAGCCCAGATTGGTTCACTGATACATTCTACCAAACATATAAGGGAGAAGTTATACTAATTCTCTATCATCTCTTCCAGAAGAAAGAAGCAGAAGAAATAATTTCTAACTCATTCTTATGAAGCCTAAAGTACTCTAATACCAAGACCAGACAAAGGCATAATAAGAGAACTACAGACCAATATATCTCCTGAACACAGATGCAAGGATCCTCAAAACATTATTAACAAATCAAGTCCAACAATGTGTAAGAGGAATCATACCCCATAACTGATATTGACTCAATGATTGTATCCTCTAAAATTCATGTGCTGAAATCCTCCCCCTGCTAAAATTAATATCCTTAAAAGGTCATATTATCAAAAGCACACTATAAAGTCACTGAAATCCCTTCAAAATACAAATGATATTGTTCACATAACTAGAAAAAAAATCTGAAAATTCATATGGAAGAACAAAAGACCCAGAATAGCCAAAGCAATCCTGAACAAGAAGAGCAATGCTGGAGGCATCACAGTACCTGATTTCAAAGTATATAACAGAGCCATAATAACAAGAACAGCATGGCATTAGCATAAAAAACAGATGCAAAGATCAGTAGAACAGAATAAAAGGCATGGAGACAAACCCTCATAGTCATTGACAAAGGTGCCAAAAACATACATTGAAGACAGACTCTCTAATAAATGATGCTGGGAAAACTTGATAACCATATATTGAAGAATGAAATTCAATCCCTCTCACCCTATATAAATGTCAACTCAAAATGAATGAAAGAACTAAGAAGAGTTTTTGCAACTTTTAAGAGAAAAAGTAGGGAAAACACTTCAACCTATAGGTACAGGCAGACTTCCTGAATAGGACCCCTATAGCTCAGGAAATAAGAGCAAGAATCAATAAATGGTACAGCATCAAATTTAAAAACTTATGTACAACAAAATAAATAATTAATGGGGTGAAGAGACAACCAATGGAATGGGAGAAAATCTTTGCCAACTACTCTTCTGGCAGAGGATTCATATCCGGAATATATAAAGAACTAAAAAAGAAAAATCAACATCCAAAAGCAAATCACCCAATCAATAAATGGGCAAATGAACTCAACACACTTCCCAAAGAAGTACAAATGGCCAACGTGTATATGAAAAAATGTTCAACATCTTTAGCAATTAGGGAAATGCAAATCAAATTACATTGAGATTTCATCTCACTCCAGTTAGAATGGCAATCACCAAGAATAGAAATAACAATAAATGAAAGGATAAAGGAACTCTTATGCACTGTTGGTGGGAATGTAAATTAGTAAATCAACTGTGGAAAGAAATATGGACTATCCTCAGAAAGCTAAAAATAGAACTACTACTATGTGAACCAATAATACCACTCCTTGGTATTTATCTAAAAGAATTAAAGTCAGCATATGTTAGGGATACATGCATGCCCATGTTTATCAAAGCACAATTTGCAATAGCCACATTATGGAAACAGCCTAGCTGTCTGTCAACAGACAAATGGGTAAAAATGTGGTGTATATACAATAGAGTCTCAGTCACTTGTAGTACATAATGAAATCATGTCATTTTCAGGAAAATGATGGAACTAGAGATCATAATTTTGAGTAAAATAAATTAGATGCAGAAAGGAAAATATGGTCTATTATCTCTCATATGTGGAAGCTAGATTTAAAAAAATAAACAGAAAAAAAGCAGAGACTGCCATGAAGGTAGAAAGGAAGAGATTCAAGAGAGCATGGAAGAGGTCTAGGGGAGTGAAACTGAATCAAATCACATTTTTATGTAGATACAAAATGCCATAATGAAACCTATCATTCTGTATAATTAATTTGCACCAACAAAAATAGATTTTAAAAAAGGAGAATAACATAGTTTACATTGGGATGTTTCCTTTGACAATTATCCAGATGATCTTATTTTTAATTATAATTGCAATGTCCTTATTTCCACATTTGAGTATTTAATTTGCCTAAATTTATTTTTGGAGTGGTGTGAGATAGAGATGTACATTTTATGTATTACCCATGTGTATAGACAGTTATTTCAGAACATTATATTGAATGACCCATATCTTCCTTCCTGTTTCTCAATTCCACTTCTGATATAGATGAAGAACTCAAATAGTTGTAGGTATATTGGAGAAGGTTTATTGTGTTTGTTGTAGATATTGTTGTTTTACCTTTTTCTTAATGATTTTAGGATATATTTTGCAAATCCTTTGAAGAAAATGCAATTGTAATTGTATTGATTTTAGATTAATTTGTAACATACCTAGATGTACAATATTCAGAATTCTAATACTATAGTTTAGATCTTATTTTCTCCCCTTCTTTTTCTTATAGCATTCTAGCAAAATATCAACAAATATTTATTAGCTCTCCTGTTTGATAAATTCTATCTTTGCATACTATAAATATCATTTCAAATAGTGGCTTAATGATAGAACACTTACCTTGCATGAATGAGGCCCTGGATTTTGTCCTACGCACTGAAAAATTTTATTTTGTAACAGTTTTAGATTTACAGAAGAGTGGGAAAAGAGAATAAAGAATCTCAGAGGCCATACCCAGTTTCCCTTTTTGTTAAGATTTTACATTATGATAGTACACTATCATAATGTATTTTGATAGTACACTATCATAATGTATTTAATAGTACACTATTTAACAATCAAAGGACCAATATTTAACACACTACTATTTATTGGGCTCCATAAGTTCTCTGAATTGCTTTAGTTTTTCCTGATGTCCTTTTTCTGATCTAGGATAATATCCAGGATACCACATTACACTTCATCTTTAGGACCATAGCTTTCTCTGGTTAGTTTCTCAGACTCTGCTTGTTTTTGATGACTTCAAAGTTTTGAAAAATACTAGTTATGTATTTTTAGAAAGCTTTAAAATTGATATTTGTGTGATATTTTTCTAATGACTAAACTGGAGTTCTTGGCTTAGGGGTGGAAGATCACAAGGTAAAGTACCATGTCAATCACACCATGTCAAGGGTTCATCATACCAACATGACTATCATCATGATGCTCACCTTGAGCCCTGGACTTGTAGTAATGCTTCCAAGTTATTCTTTTTTTTTTAACCCTTTCTATAACATACTTTTTAGAAGGAAGTCAGAATATCCAGCATACACTTAATGGGTGAGGAGTTATATGTAAATGACATTGTTTAAAACTACAATTTATACTATTTTGTGGTAGATAGGAATATTTTTATTTCTATTTATTGACTTTTACATTCTCTGACTCTTCCTAATTTTTCTATAATTCTAATAATTTGTCAATTCTTTTTTTATTTTTTTACTTTCCATGTAGGTTATCTCCCAATATATCCAGGTTAATTTTTTCCTACTTCTAATTATTATACTTTTACTTCTTCTCTCATGTCTTGATTGGCTGACTTAACCCTTAGTAAAATGATGAATTCTCTCCACATATTTATCTTTAAGTGGAATAAATCTACTGTTGTATAAAACAGTTATTTGTTGTATAAAACAGTGAATTTTTATTAGCACATAAACAATTATACTTTCTATAAGTATCTTAAGAAGGATTCTCCTCCACCTGACTCTCTTGAACAATTATGACTGCTAAGTTTTAATAAATAATGTACTGCCATTATTGAAATGACCAGATTTTTTCTCCTTTAATTTTTTAAGATTTAATTTATTTTTATTCCCCGCACACGAATGAAGTACAATTGTTTCTCTGGTTGTACATGAAGTAGAGTTACACTATTTGCGTAATCATACACATACACAGGGTAATGATGTTTGTCTCATTCTGTTATTTTTCTTCCCCCCACATCCTGTCCCCTCTGCTCTTTTTCCTCTATGCAATCCATCCTTCCTCCATTCTTGCCTCCCTCCCACCCCTCATCATCCACTTATCAGAGAGATCATTCAGCCTTTGGTTTTCTGAGATTGGCTTATCTCACTTAGCATGATATTCTCCAACTGCATCCATTTACCTGCAAATACCATAATTTTATTCTTCTTTGTGACTGAGTAATAGTCCATTGTTTCTTTATCCATTCATCTATTGAAGGGCATCTAGGTTGGTTCCACAAACTAGCTATTGTGAATTGAGCAGCTATGAACATGGATGTGGCTGCCTCACTGTAGTATGCTGAATTTAAGTGCTTTGGGTATAGGCAAAGGAGTGAGAGAGCTGGGTCAAATGGTGGGTCCATTCCAAGTTTTCTAAGGATTCTCCACACTGCTTTCCAGAGTGGCTGCACTAATTTGAAACCCCACCAGCAATGAATGAGTGTACCTTTTACCCCACATCCTGCCAACACCTATTGCTGCTTGTATTCTTGATAATAGACATTCTAATTGGGGTGAGATGAAATCTTAGGGTAGTTTTGATTTGCTTTTCTCTTACTAGGGATGTTGAACATTTTTTCATTTATCTGTTGATTGCTTATAGATCTTCTTCTGTGAAGTGTCTGCTCATTTCCTTAGCCCATTTATTGATTGGATTATTTATATTCTTGGGGCAGTTTTTTGAGTACTTTGTAGATTCTGGAGATTAGTGCTCTATCTGAAGAGTGTGTGGTAAAGATTTTCTCCCACTCTGAAGGCTTTCTCTTCACATTACAAATTGTTTCCTTTGCTGAGAAAAAGCTTTTTAGTTTGAATCTATCCCAATTATTGATTCCTGTTTTTATTTCTTGTGCTTTAGGAGTCATGTTAAGGAAGTCAAGATGATATATATTTGGACCTACTTTTACTTCTATTATGCAAGTTCTCTGGTCTAATTCCTAGGTCCTTGATCTGGTTTGAGTTGAGTTTTGTACAGGGCGAGAGATATGGGTTTAGTTTCATTTTGCTGCATATGGATTTCCAGTTATCCCAACACCATTTGTTGAAGAGGCTATCTTTACTCCATTGTATGTTTTTCGCACCTTTGTCTAATATGAGAAAGCTGTATTTATGTGGGTTTGTCTCTATGTCCTCTATTATGTACCATTGATCTACCTGTCTATTTTGGTGCCAGTACCATGCTGTTTTTGTTACTATTGCTCTGTAGTATAGTTGAAAGTCTGGTATTGTGATACCCCCTGCTTCGCTCTTCCTGCTAAGGATTGCTTTAGCTATTCTGCGTCTCCTATTCCTCCAAACAAATTTCATGATTGCTTGCTCTATTTCTATGAGGTATGTCATTTGGATTTTAATTGGAATTGCATTGAATTTGTATAGTGCTTTTGTAGTATGGCCATTTTGACAATATTAATTCTGCCTATCCAAGAACATGAGAGATCTTTCCATTATCTAAGGTTTTCTTTAATATCTTTCTTTAGTGTTCTATAGTTCTCATTGTAGAAGCCTTTCACCTCTTTTGTTAGATTGATTCCCAAGTATTTTATTTTTTTGAGGCCATTGTGAATGGGATAGTTTTCCTAATTTCTCTTTCAGAGGATTCATCACTTATGAATAAAAATGCATTAGATTTATGAGTGTTGATTTTATATCCTGCTACTTTACTGAATTCATATATGAGTTCTAGAAGTTTTCTGGTGGAATTTTTTGGAATTTTTCTAAATATAGAATCATGTAATTGGCAAATAGAGATAGTTTGAGTTCTCTTTTTCTATTCATATTCCTTTAATTTCTTTGATCTGTCTAATTGCTCTGGCTAGTGTTTCAAGGATGATGTTGAATAGAAGTGGTGAAAGAGGGCATCCCTACCTTGTTCCAGTTTTTAGAGGGAAAGCTTTTAGTTTTTCTCCATTTAGAATGATGTTGGCCATGGTCTTAGCACAGACAGCATTTACAATGTTGATGAATGTTCCTACTATCCCTGTTTTTTCCAGTGTTTTAGCATGAATGGTGCTGTATTTTATCAAATGCTTTTTCTGCATCTATTGAAATAATCATGTGATTCTTTACTTTAAGCCTGCTGATGTGATGAATTGCATTTATTGATTTCCAGATGTTGAACCAACCTTGCATCCCTGGGATGAAATTCACTTGATCATGGTGCACTATCTTTTTAATGTGTTTTTGTATGCAATTTGCTAAAATTTTGTTAAGAACTTTCACATCTATGTTCATTAGGGATATTGGTCTGACATTTTCTTTCCTTGATGTGTCTTTGTCTGGTTTTGGTATCAGGGTGATATTAGCTTCATTGAATGAGTTTGGAAGGGCTCCCTCCTCCTCTATTTCATGGAATACTTTGAGGAGCATTGGAATGAATTCTTCTTTGAAGGTCTTGTAGAACTCAGCTGAGAATCCATCTGGTCCTGGACTTTCCTTGTTAGGTAGACTTTTGATGACTTCTTCTATTTTGTTGCTTGAAATTGATCTATTTAAATTGTGTATGTCCTGCAGATTCAGTTTGGGTGGATCATATGTCTCTAGAAACCTGTCGATGTCTTCAAGATTTTCTACTTTGTTGGAGTATAGATTTTCAAAATAGTTTCTAATTATGTTTTGTATTTCAATAGCATCTGTCATGATATTTCATTTTTCATCACGAATTTTAGTAATTTGAGTTTTCTCTCTCCTCTTTGTTAGTGTGGCTAAGGGTTTATCAATTTTGTTTATTTTTTCAAAGAACCAATTTTTTGTTTTGTCAATTTTTTGAATTGTTTCTTTTGTTTCAATTTCATTGATTTCAGCTCTGATTTTAATTATTTCCTGTTGTCTACTACTTTTGGTGTGATCTGTTCTTCTTTTTCTAGGACTTTGAGTTGTAATGTGAGGTTGTTTATTTGTTGACTTTTTATTCTTTTATTGAATGGACTCCATGCAATGAATATTCCTCTTAGTACTGCTTTCATAGTGTACCAGGAATTTTGATAGGTTGTATCATTGTTCTTGTTTACCTCTGAGAATTTTTTTATTTCTCCCCCGATGTCTTCTGTTATCCATGTATTATTCAATAGATTCATTTAATCTCCAGGTGTTGGAGTAGTTTCTGTTTTTTATTTTATTATTGATTTCTAATTTCATTCCATTATGATCTGATAGAATGAAAGGTAGTATCACTATCTTTTTGTATTTTCTAAGAGTAGTTTTGTGGCATAACATATGGTCTATTTTAGAGAAAGATCCATGTGTTGCTGAGAAGAAAGTGTATTCACTTGTTGATGGATGGAATATTCTATATATGTCTGTTAAGTCTAAATTATTGATTGTGTTATTGAGTTCTATGGTTTCTTTGTTCAATTTTTGTTTGGAAGATCTGTCCAATGGTGAGGGAGGTGTATTAAAGTCACCTAGTATTATTGTTTTTTGGTGTATTTGGTTCCTGGAATTGAGAAGGATTTGATTGACCTACATGGATGCGCCATTGTTTGGTGCATAAATATTTATGATTGTTATGTCTTGCTATCTATGCTTCCCTTAAGCAGTATGAAATGTTCTTCTTTATCCCTTCTGACTAACTTTGGCTTGAAGTATGCTTTATCTGAAATGAGGATGGAAACACCTGCATTTTTATTGAGTCCATGTGCTTAGTATGTTTTTTTCCCATCCTTTCACCTTTAGTCTGTGGATGTTCTTTTCTATGTGATGCATGTCTTGGAGGCAGCATATTGTTGGGTCTTTCTTTTTAATCCAATCTGCCAGTCTATGTTTTTTGATTGATGAGTTTAGGCCATTAACATTCAGGGTTATTATTGAGATATGACTTGTATTCCCAGTCATTTTGACTTATTTTTGGCTTTTAACTTGACTTGGTTTCTCCTTTAATTGGCTGTTCCTTTAAAGTAATTCCTCTCTTTGCTGACTCTGTTGTTTTTCATTTCTTCCTTTTGGAATATTTTGCTGCGAATGTTCTGTAGTGCAAGCTTTCTATTTGTGAATTCTTGTAGCTTGTATTTATCATGGAAGGATTTTATTTCATCATCAAATCTGAAGGTAAGTTTTGCTGGATATAAGATTCTTGGTTGGCATTCATTTTCTTTCAGAGCTTGAAATATGTTGTTCCAGGCCCTTCTTGCTTTTAGTGTCTGAGCTGAGATATCTGATGATATCCACATTGGTTTCCCCCCTGTATGTAATCTGATGCTTTTCTCTTGCAGCCTTTAAAATTCTATCTTTATTTTGTATGTTAAGTGTTTTCATTATAATGTGCCTGGGTGTGGATCTGTTGTGATTTTGTGCATTTGGTGTCCTGTAAGTCTCTTGTATTTGATTTTCCATTTCATTCATCAGATTTGGGGAATTTTCTGATATTATTTCATTGAATAGATTATTCATTCCTTTGGTTTGTATCTCTGTGCCTTCCTCAATCCCAATAACTCTCAAATTTGTTCTTTTCATGATGTCCCATAATTCTTGGAGATTTCATTCATGATTCCTTACCATCTTCTCTGTTTGGTCGACTCTGTTTTCAAGATTAAATATTTTGTCTTCATTGTCTAAGGTTCTGTCTCCCAAGTGATCTAGCCTGTTGGATAAGCTTTATATTGAGTTTTTATTTGGTTTATTGTTTTCTTCATTCCAAGGATTTCAGTTTGTTTGTTTTTCTTCCAGAATCTCTATCTCTTTATTGAAATGATCTTTTGCTTCCTGCAATTGCTCTTTTAGCTGTTTATTAGTACGATCATTCATTGCCTGCATTTGCTCTCATCTCATCATTCGCTTCTTGGATCATTTTAATTATATACATTCTAAACTCCCTTTCTGACATTCTAAACTCCCTTTCTTCTGCCATGTTGTCATTGGATTCTTTTGATATAACATCTAGGTGCATTTGTGACTCCTTCTTCCCTTGTTTTCTCATGTTGCTAGTATATCTTCCCCTCTAGCAGTGCGAATTCTAGGTATTACAGTTTCCCCTTAAGAATTTATAGTGCCCCTGCCAATTTCCAATACCTCACCTTGAAGTGAGAGATCAATATTAGCAGCACACCATATAAACAATATGTGTCCTTAATCCAAATAGTCCCTGTTAGATATTAACTGTGTTGTTTTAATAAAAAGAGATGAGTTTAAATTATTATCTACAGCATAACCAATAAGTTTGCAATAAGGACTGAAATTTCTAATGATGGACAAAGAGAATGAAGAGGGGTGTAGGACATAACATTAATGAGGTAAGAAGTGAGTCTATAGATATACTATGTCATAGGAATAGTGGAAGTAGAATTTAAAGAAATAGGTTGTTAGCATGAGAAAAGGGAGAAAGAGTCTCCAAGGAAAATTGGAGGAAAATAACTAAAGAGGAAGATAGAGTGATAAGAATATTAATAAAAGAAAAACTAGGAATATAGTGGGTATAATAGGAATAGTCGTAATAATACAACTAATTTTTAAAAAGTTTTGCAATAAAATTATACTGTACTGCTCAAACCTCCTATTTTTCAATAGCCAGATGCCTGAGGGGTGCTTGATAATTCAGTGACCTAAGAAGGGTGCTGTCCCACTACCTCCAGGTCTGGAATAATCAATGCTTGTGGGCAAAGGCGACCTGGTGTTGATAGATGGTCAGTTGTAGCACTAGACCACAGACCAGGGTGTGGGCCTAAGCACTAGACCAAAGACAGGGGTTGCAGACCTGTGCTCGCTCGCTGCTGGAGACGCTGGTGGAGACGCTGGGCCCCATGGCAGGGGAAGGCCTGTGCTCCTCCACTGGGAATTCCCATTGCGGACCTGATGGTGCGGCAGGCCAGTGCTCGCTGCTGGAGATGTTGGGCCCGATGGTGCAGGAAGGCCTGTGCTCCACGCTGGGTATTCAAGCAGTGGACCTGATTTTCTTTAATTTTTTAATTCAGTGATATAAAGCAAAATTTTTTCAATATTTAGCCATAATATCTTCCTAGGTTATACATTGTTTGTTTTGGGTATGCAGCTGGTGGGGGGAGTGCACACACACACACAAGCACATGCATACATGGCTTCAGTAGATAATATTTTCTTTCAAATTATTTCATCTATTTCATAACAGATATTGGTCCATAATTTTTATTTCTCATATTCTTGATTTTTTCAATTTCATATTTTAGTAGCCTTTTCCCTCCATTTCTCTTTCCATAATGTAGGTAATATCAATTCCTTTAAAGATGATAAAATTGTGCATCACTTTAAAACATTTAACAATTGGGAAAACTCTATATAACTTTGAAACTGGCCTGGTATCCCCCCCAACATGGTTATGTTTTAATATTTTGATTTCTTACATGGTTTAAGTTTAAGCACTTTCAGGTTTTAATTTCTCTTAAATTTGTTGTTAAGCTACTTTTAAAGGAAATTGTTTCATCCATATTTTCAAATGTATTATCATAAAACTTCTATGCTAATCCAATATTATAATCCCCACTTCTTTATATGCTTGTTTACTGTTTGTCTTCTTTCCTATTTCCTATGATATAAATTCCCTGAAAATAGAGACTTTTGTCTTTTTACTAATACATATTGATGCCTGGCAGCACCTGATACGTATAGTAAATTTTCCATCTATACTTCAGTGAATGAATAAAACATGTCCTAGTATAACAGTTAAGGGCTTGAGTTTATATAATAAAAAAGATCTGGGCTCAAACAAGTTCCTCTATTTATTAGTGATGTGATGTTATATAAATTGCTTAATCTTTTTAACACCACAGATGTGCATCTGTAAAAGAGAATTAAACATAATAATCTGAGATAATTTTTGAGTACTCATACAAAGAACTGAAAATAATACCTATTTAGTGAATTTTAAAAATACTAGCTTCAATCATTATTATCTAGCCTGTTGCTAAATATACTTATGAATAAGATAAGAGTGAAGCCCTTCACTCTAGGGCTGGAGAGTGGCTCAGTGGCATGCACTCTCCTAGCATGTATGAGGCACTGGGTTCAATTCTCAGCACCTCATAGAAATAAATAAAAAACAAGGTCCACCACTGCCAACAACAATAATATTTTAAAAAAGATATTGCCTTCACTCTGAAGAACTGACAATCTCTTCTAAGGAAAAAGCACCTAATTAAATGCATCTAATATAGCTAAAAGTACAATGTATGCACCTATTTTGTGTGTGTATGGTGCTGCTGGGTATTGAACCCAGGGCCTTGCACATGCTGGGAAGACAAACTGCCACTGAGCTACATCTCCAGTCCTTTTATTTTTATTTATTTATTGTTTTAAATTTTGAGTCAGAGTCTCACTGAATTGACCATACTGACCTCAAACTTGCAATCTTCCTTCCTCTACCTCCTGAGTACCTGGAGTTAAAGGAGTGCACCACCATGCCTGGCCATATGCACCTATTTTTATTAGTTGTTAGAATAAGTAATATTTTGGAAATATTTTATTATTCTTTCCATTCATAATGCTAAAGAGCTTTAAGATGTAATTTGGCTTTATGGTGCTCTATTTAACATGAAACAGACTGCATTTCTCTGGATTTTTAAAGGTATGTGCAATCTTAAGGTCAGTTTTAGAATTTCTATCATATGTAAATTCAGATTAAGTGAATGGTGACTATCTCCTGTCCCACTCCTCCCCCCAAAAAAGTACTGTTAAATAAAATTTATGGGAGGCCATTGTTTACACTGTTCTCATCCCTAGGTTCATACCAAGTGTCATGCAATCAAACTGAAACTTAAGGAAGCAGGAAAATCCTCAAACAGACCAATTTTCTTAAAAACAATAGATTAACAGCAACCAAGCGGAAAGGGCCCAGTTGATTTAAGATGACATGCTAAGAAAGTAGCCTCCACTTTAGCCCTTACAAGGAAAGTAAGTGAAAGTAATGACATTAACACCCCCACCTTATTATTATTATTATGTTTCCTTGTCACTACTATGAAAAAACCCAACTGTTTTGCTGTATCCAATGGGGCGCTTTTCTATTTCTAAATGAAATGCTGCCTGATTAGTGAATCACTAATAAGCCAATTAAACCTTTAAAACTACAAGAAGAAAAGGAGGAAGGAAAGAAGGAAGGAAGAAAGTCCCACCCCCACAGTGTGTTGGTATCAGAAGGTGGGGACACTTTGGAAGGCACTTAGGATTTGATAAGGCTGTGAAAGTGGAACACTCATGTATAGAGGTGTGCTCTTCCAATACGCTTGAGAAAGCTGGCTTCCTGTTCTTGGCACTCCACCTTGTGAGGATACAAGAAGTCAGCAGTCATAACCTGGAAGAAAAACCTCACCAGAATCTAACTATGCTGATATCCTTTTCTAAGATATTTGGCCTTCAAAACTATGATAAATAAATTTCTGTTACTTATAAGCCACCCAGTGTATAGTAAGTACCCTGTCATTCTAGCCGAGATAGCTAAAACAACTAGCATTTGTCCCAGGTATTCAAAGATGGTTCAACATTCAAAAATCAATTCATGTATCACACAAAGAGGCTAAATAAGAAGAATCTCATGACGATATCAGTAGATGAAGCATATGGATCTGACAAAATCCAATACACATTCCTGATTTAAAAACCCTTAAACTAGAAATAAGGAAAAAAATTCCTTAATTTGATGTAGTTCATTTGTCTCTTCCAAACATTTTGTTCAGACCAGTGACATATCTTCTCATTCTGTTGACATTATATTCCACAGATCAGAAATTATTTTGTGAATACTGACAATTCATTTCTAAGTTTATATAAAATCTAAAGACTCAAAATATTCAACCCAATAGCAAAGAAAAAATAACAAAGTCTGAGGAAGAAACTACACTATCAAACCTCAAGAATGATCATAAAGCTACAGTAATCAAGAGTAGGGTCATGGAAAACTATAAAATAAACAAAAAAGATCGATGGAACAAACTAGAGATCTCAGAAATATACCCATATAATTCACTTATCTTTTACAAAAAAGAAGAGCAATACAATAGTGCAAAGACAAATATAATCTTTTAAACAAATGGTGCCAGAAATCTGGACGTCCCCATGCAACAAACAAAAAAATCTGAACACATACTTTACACCCTTCACAAAAATCAGCTTAAAGTAAATGATAGCCTTAATGCCAAATTTAAAAAATCCAAAACCCCTAGAAGATAACATGCGAGAAAAATATAGACGGTCTTGGATTTGATTGTGAGTTTTTCAATACAACTCTAAACGCTCAATCACTGAGATTCAATATGTTCGAACTTTCTGCTCTGTGAAATATAATGTCCACAGAATGAGAAGACAAGTCACAGACTGGAGGAAAATATTTGCAAGAAATACTTCTGATAAACAACTATCATCCAAAAACACAAAACTCTTAAAATTCAACAATAAAAAAGTAATAGCCAATTAAAATATGAGCAGAAGACTTGAATATACACCTCAGCAAAGAAGATACACAGGTGGCCAGTAGCATATGCAATGATGTCCAACATATTATTGAGGAACTCAAGTTAAAATAGCAACTCATTAAGTATCACTATATATCTATTAGAATGGACGAAATCCAAAATGCTGACAACATAAAATGCTGGTGAGGAAGTGGAGCCACAGGAACTCCCACTCATTGCAAGGAGAAGCACACAACAGTACAGTCATTTTAGAAGAGAACTTGGTAGTTCCTTCCAAAACTAAATATACTCTTCCCATACAATTCAGATCAGCAATAATGTTTCTCATATTTAATCAAATGAATTAAAAATTTAAGTCCACATCAAAACCCACACATTGATGTTTACAACAGTATTATTTATATTTGCCAAAACTTGGAAGCAACCAAAATGTTTTTAGTAGATGAGTAGATTAGTGAACCAGACAATAGAATATTAGTCATTAATAAAAAGAAAGAGAGTATCAAGTCATGAAAAGGCCCATAAAAGTTTTTAATGTATATTATGAAGTTATTCTGAAAAGGTTCCCTACTGTATGATTTGAACCACATGACATTCTCCAAAGGAGAAAACTGTGGAGACAGTAAAAGATTATTAGTTGTCAGAGGTTAGGGAAAGAAAGGGACAAAAAGGCAGAGCACAAAGAAACTCAGGGCACTGAAATTATTTTACAAAATAGTGCAATAGTTGCTACAAGTTATTTTACCTTTGTCCAAACCCACAGAATGTACTATATGAAAGATGAATCCTATTGTAAACTGTGAATTTTGGGGGATAGCAGTGTGTCAGTGCAGGTTCATCAATCATAACAAATGCACCACTCTGATGCAGGCTAATGAAAGGGGAGGTTTACATGTGAGGTGACAGGGAGTGTTTGGGAACTCTCTGTACTTTCCATTCAGTGTTGCTGTGACTCTAAACTGCCCTAAAATTTAAGTATGTGAATTTAAAAAATCAACATCAAAAAATAAATTATAAGGATGATTTCAAACCTTAAATTCTAAAGGCAGTTTTAAGGATAAAGCAATCATGTTTTAGCCTAATATGCAAATTTGTGTGGCTATTAAAAATGATTTGAAGGGGCTGGAGTTATAGCTCAGTGGTAGAGTGCTTTCCTAGCACATGCAAGGCCCTGGGTTTAATTCCCAGAACCATGTGTGTGCATATACATGCATGCACTCTCACACATATTAGAATTAATAAATGAACTCAATAAAGTTGCAAAATACAAAAATCACAAAAAAGGATACAAAAGATGCAACACTCAGTTGCATTTCTATACATAATCTGAACAACTTGAAATAGAAATTAAGAAAACAATTCCATTTACCATAGTATCTAAAATAATAAAATGCTTGGAAATAAACTAAATCAAAGAAGTTTTAGATTTGCACACAGAAAACTATAAAACACTGCTTTAAAAAATCAAAGAAAACATAAATAAATGTAAAAATATCCCATATTCTTGGATTGAAATATAATATCATTAAGATACTAATACTTCCCAATGAATCGACAGGTTCAATGCAATTATTATCAAAATTTGAATGACCTTTTTTTTCAAGAATAGAAAAATCCATCCTAAAATTCATATGAAATCTCAAGGGACAGTGATCCTGATTACCCAAAACAATCTTGGAAATGAAGAACAAAGTTGTAAGTCTTACACTTCCTGATTTCAAACTTACTAAAAAATTGCAGTAAGTAAAATAGCATAATAATAGCATAAAGACAAAAATATAGGCTGATGTAATAGAATATGGAGCCCCAAAATAAATTCTCACATATATGATCAAATGAGTCTCCACAAAGGTGTCAAAACTTTTGGGGAAAGAACACTCTTTTCAGCAGATGTTATTAAAAAAATCAGATATGTACATGCAAAAGCATGAAGTTAGACCCTTACCTTTTACCACAAGCAAAAATTAAAATCAAAGGCCTAAACTTAAAAGATAAAACTATAAAACTCTTAGAAAAAATCATAAGGAAACCTTCAAGACAATGTACTTGGCAATCATTTCTTGGATATGGCATAAAAGCTCAGGCAGCAAAACAAAAATAGAGAAGTTCAACTATATCAAAAGTAGGATTATGTGCATCAACAGAGTAAAAAGGCAATTCACAGAATAGGCCTACAACACAGCAACAACTACACAGCCCAATTTAAAAGTGGGCAAAAGATGTGAGTAGATATTTCTCTAAAGAAGATATACAAACAGCCAATATGCACATGAGAAGATGCTCAGCATCACTGATCATTAGGGAGAAGCCAATCAAAACTACAATGAGATACCACATCACATCCATTACCCTAGCTACTATTAAAATATAGAAAATAATGAGTGTTGACAGTACATAAAGGAAGTGAGACTCTGTGTGCACTGGAAATGTAAAATGGACTAGCCACTATGCAACACAGTACAGCAGCTCCCCACAAAATCAAACATAGAATTACCATATGCTCCAGTAATCCCTCTTCTGAGCGTAGGCCTATTATGGTTTGAACATGAAATGTCCCCTGAAAGTTCACGTGTTGAAGGTTTGTTACCCAATGCATCTATGTTCAGGAGCAGAATTTGAATTGATTGGCTCATGAGGGCTGTCATCTTATGAATGAATTCAACCATTGATGAATTCATAATTGAATGGTCTACTGGGAAGCAGTGAAAACTGTAGGATGTGGTCCTACTTGGAGAAAGCAGATCACCAGAGGCACACCCTGGAAAGGTGTTTTCGGTCCCCAGCTTCTTCCTTGCTCTTGGTCTCTCTCTGCTTCTTAGCCACCATGAGGTTTGCAACTGTGCTCCCCATATTCTCCCATAGGCCCAGAAACAACGGAGCCACCTGAAAATGGTCTGAGACTTCTGAAACCATGAGCCAAAATAAATCTATTCTCCTTTAAGTTGTTTTTCTCAGGTATTTTGTCACAGTGACAAAAAACCAACACAATGCTCCAAAAAATTGAAATCTGGGATTTAAAGAGATATTTGTACACTCAGTTGCATAAGTGCCAAAAAACAGAAGCAACCCAAACATCTATCAATAAACGGACGGCTAAGAAAAATGCAGTGCACCCTTTAAAAGGAAGGAAATCCTGACCCGTGCTACCCAACACAGAAGAATCTTAAAGATATTATGCTAATTATGATTCCACTTACATGAAGTAACTAGAGTAATCAATCTCACGGAGACAGGAAGTTCAATGATGGTTTTCAGAGTATGGGAAGAGAGGAAATGGAGAGTTATTTTCTAGTAGGTATAGAGTTCCAGATTTGTAAAACAAAGAGTCCAATAGACCGATGGTGTTAGCAGTAGCATAATGTGAATGTGCATGATATCACTGATCTGTACATTTTTAAATGGTAAAAATGATAAATCGTATTATATGCTATCACAATAAAAGTACAAAAAATAAGATATGAAATAGGCCTATAAAGATTAAAGGTTTTATACACAGGAGAATGATTTCAATTACATAGAACAAAAAAAAAGAAAAATTCTAGGAAAAAATATACAGATTGTTAAGTCTTTGAGAAGAACAAAATTATGGTTCCATTTTTAAAATTCCATTTATGTACTTTCTAAATGGTTTATAATAAATGTGTATTACTTTTATTGTAAAATGGCCTAAAAGAAAAATTACACAGCTAAGGGAATGCACACTCAACAGAAACATATACTCGGGGTAGGGAATTGGTAATGGTTACCAAGAACTCAAGGTCATCGAGGAAACCAAGGCAGACATTAACTTAAAATTGATGAGGTAACTAAAATTCAATTTATGTGTTTCAGCCACAGGTATATAAGCACAAACATTCTGGTTTTAACAAGAATGCCAAACCTATTAAAATCAAAGCCAGAGGGAATAAACCAAGGTCGCCAACTGTACTCAGGTTGTTGTAGGCAGGAAAACTTAAGACGGACTGCACATAAAGGGGAATGTATTTCTTCCTTATTTTTAGCAGAGGCCTGTCCCTTCATCGTCACAGTATTTCTATGAAGCCATTAAAGTAGTAGGATTAAAACTAAATATTAGTTCTCAGACCTCCAGCAGTGTTACTATAGTCATTACTTATGATGTATGAGAAAAGGAAAAAGTGTAAAATGATTCAACAAAGAAAAAGAGAGCCAGAGCTGACCAGCAGGAAGACAAGTGATGAGACTTGAAGACAGTCTTCTCAGTGTATGTAAGGGTGACACCATTTAAATTGGGCCAGGAAAACAGAACAAATTACTTTTTTAAGATTTGGGCAGTAGTTTTACAACAGCCTGACTAATAACAACTTCAATATTCCCCTCTTGATTTATAAATTCAACCTCTGTACCAGGCAAGAGAACCAGCTGGCTCATTTTCTTACAACAATTTGTCCTCAGACATCTTGGCCTGGAACATGGCTGTGGCGAATTACTATGGTGACTTCCCTTTGTGTGGGGTGAGAAGAGTCAAGAAAGCATTTCCATATCCCTAAAGTTCTGTCCTTAGTATCTATCAAAAGTTTTAGTGCTTGACCTTTTGTACAAAACTACTTGACCTTTTGTACACTGCCATATTTTCAGTAAAGGCAAAAAATCTGAAGTCATTCTGAATTTCCATCAACTTGAGAATGGTTAAATAAATCATGAAGTGTCAAACCAATACTATCGTCACTAAGCAAAATCAATTATGTATGCATATTTTGATGCAAGAAGATAACCTTAACGTTGTTGAGTAAAAGAAAAAATCAGAGATATCAGGGTTAGCTCATGTGCTTAAAGTATATGTGAAGGTGTGTGTGAACATAATAATTAACACTTAAAGTCTTCATAATTATTAGGAACCACTAAGCTTTAGCAATAATACTCAAGAATGTAGGTGTGGATAAGAAAGATGGAACTATTCCTTTTTAATTTATACTCTAATGCATTAATAAAACTTTATTATTCTAAATATTAACAATATTGTAACTTTTTCAATCCTTCTCTTTAAAATATTCTAATATCATTTAAAAATAATGCTTAGAAATCAAGCTAACTACCAATTTAAGAAATAACCAAGACCTATGTTATTCTAAAATATTCCATTTTTAGAACACTTAAAATACACTTTAGGCTCTTCTCTCACTATGAAAAAATCTTCTGAATAACAACAGTTTTTTATTTTGTCAAGCCTCCCCAGGATCATGTAAATCCCCACCTAAGCAGTAATCATACACTGAACAGCACTTCTCTGTTTCTGTGACAGAGTATTCCTGGAAAGTAGGTGCTAGTATGAGCTTACTCACCACCGAGAAGGATAAAACACTACCCACATTTTTTGGGTGTGCTGAAGTTAGTACACACAAATAGTTAGCATAAGACACAAAAGATCTGCAAGGAATGCCAGTTTGTTTTCTAGTCTTTGTCTATATTTACATCTTCCTTAGTATAAAACTTTCCTTCATTCCCACCCCCCTTGCTCTGGGGGTGCAAGCAGATCTGTTTTTACCCTAACTTCCTCATTCCACATAAAGTTCTCAGGTTGTTGTCGCCCAATACTTCATTCTTGCATCAATGTTTCAATCCTTCTAGCTAAAGCTGTAATTACTATTGGAAAAAGGGTCCAAACCATCTCCTTCCAGCAATTTACTGGGTCTTTCCTACCCCTGTGCCTGCCATTCCCTCCCAGGCACTGGCTTCTCAGGAGATGAAGAACAAGGATCTAGGCAGACCTGAAGGCTCAGGAAGAACTAGGATGAGGATATGGAAATAGAAACAAGACTTGGTTAGGGAGGAGTTGGTTACACTGTTCAAGTACCATCAAGTCTGCCCTGTGCCTTAGCCTCTCACAGAGGAAATATATACCAGTGACTTTGGGAATAGTGCATTCACACAAAGAAACAGGCAGAAGTGTGAGAGGGTAACTCATCAGTCAACCCAAGTCTCAACACCTCCCCTGCCGGGAATACTGGTGGATTCTACAGAGAACAGAGAAAACTTTTCACCATCTAAGGCAAAAACTGAACAAGAAAACTATCTTCTCTAACGAAGAGCATTTATTCTTGCTTTTCCTTATTCTTGTTGCCTAGTCAACATAATTCAACCTTCATATTCAGATCAAGTGTGACAACTCCAGCCAAGCTTTCCCTAAACTGAGCCAATGCCACTCTTAAAGAGTCTTAGAGTGCTATGTACTATGGTGGCATCTGTCAACATTACAATGTGTTTTAGTCTCTTTTCTGTTACTATAACAAAATAAATGAAGCTGAGTAACTTTATAAAGAAAGGGGGGTAATTTTAGCTGACTGTCCTAGTTGAAGGTCTAGGAGCCACATCTGGTTATTGCTTTCTGGCTGACAGAATCCCAAGGCAGTATAGGGCATTACATAGCAAGAGACAGGAAGCACACACACATGTGTATCCTCTGGTCTCTTCACCTTGTCTCCTAAAGTCACCAGTAATTCCATCATGGGGATTCCACCCTAGGGACTATATCTAATTTTAATCACCTCCAAGGCCTTACTCTTTAAAAACCATAGTCAAATGAAGTTTCCACCCTCTATACACATCATAATGGGGATTAAATTTCAAAACTTGGCACTGAGGGTATGTTTCAGTGTAGAGTGTTTACCCAGCATGTTCAAGGTCCTGGGTTCAATCCTTGGCACTGAACAATACATACAAAAATACATACACAGATTCAAAACATGAAGCCTTGGGGAACAAACTTAATCCTTATCCAAAGCAAAGCAAAATTACTCCTTTGTTAATGTGATCATTTTATTATGATTATCTGCCTCCTCACTAATCTCTGAGTTCTACGAGGACAACCACTATGCCTGTAACATGGTTGACCCTCAATAAGTATTTATTAAGTGGGGGAGTGAACAAATGAATGAACAGATCATGCCAATTGGTCTCAGATGCTGCTAGCCTCCTTCATGTGCACAGAGCAGATGCATGCCCATCAATTTTGGAAATAGTACTTTTGCACAAAGAAACATGTAGGTTTCCTTTGACTATGTTTGTCAGTACGTGGCCCAACTGTCAGCAGCAAAGATAGCAAGTTTGGTTTAATTTATAAAGTAGGATGTATAAATCATTATAGTGTGTTCAAGGAAGAAAACAAGATTGTATGGGCTCCTACTTCAACTTCTTTAGTTTATCAGATATTCAAGGTCAGAGTCTGAAGTTAAGAGCAAAATCAAGAAATTACTGGAGCAAGAAAGACAGGTGGTACAGAAAACCATTTGGTCAAGGCAGGAAAGGCTGATCTTGGTGTGAGTCTAGCAGTAATCATGGCAGGCCTGTCCTGGGAGGACTGGATAGCCTGTATTTCAGAGCCAAGAAATCCAGGTCTTGGAAGGCCTTGTTAGATATGAGGTCACATGGAAAGAATGGAAGATGTTCCTTCAAACAACATGTCCTTCATTAGTCATAGTCCCTACCATTGTCAGAAAAACGCAAAAATGACAAAGACCAATTTGATTTGAAATAACTTGGAAGATTTTATTGTTCATATAAAGAAAATAGGCGATTCAATGCTTCAAACCCATTTTAAAGAAGCATGTTTCCACAAACTATATACCACTTTTCAAAGATCTTTTCCTGTTTCAGCATACTACATTCCTTTCCAATTTCAACCACTTCCCATTCACCATAGCAGCCCACATCCCATGCTAGGAGCTATCAACAGCAGAGAGAAGCACACCCATTCAGATATGTTCCCTTTCTTTTTGAAAGTTCTCAGTCTGTACAGTATATAAAAGTCCTCCAGTATTTAAACTATTGACAGATTTAGAATTATAAAACAATTAAAATTCCAAAGGAAATGCTCTCATAGTATGCAAATAAAATTAAAAAATATTTTTAAATAATACAGTTTACAGACACCATTGTCACCTACTGTAGTCATCCACTGCCAGCCAGGATCAGCCCCATTCTTCTTTCATATCTCATCAACCTGTTTGCAGACAAAGTTCAAAAGAGAGCAGAAAACATTAGTTCTCTGAGCACTAGAAAGGATTTGATTATAAGGATTCCTGCTGTTGCAGAAGTAGTCCAGGGTTTATGTTCAAGGATGGTGACTTCACATGCCAAAATGGCTCTGGTGGCAAATACATCTATGGGGAGAAATTGTGATGATGACCATAGATTCCGGCAACTTTTACATGGCAACTGCTGGACCAAACACAGTAGTTCCCAGGACTGAGTGATTGGATGGCAGGCATGGTATCTTCACAAAGGTGAACTTGAACTTCATAGAAAACATGCAGTGCTTTGTCCAGGAATGGCAAGACCAGCAAGATCACCACTGCCCATTGTAGGCAACTGTAATACATTTGATTTGTGTTTATCTTAATCACCAGACCATTCCTTCAGTAACTCAAGAAAGCACCCCTCCACCCCATCTGCTAGTAGGATCCTATGATTTTTGTGCTCTTACTTCAAGTCTTTGGGTTCCATATTTTCTTCCAACTCTAGCTGGATTGCAGAATTAACTTCATGATTATGAATAAAAACTAAAAAACTAAAAATAAAGTAATAAATATGTTAGTTAATTCACATGCTACATAAAATAAATCAATAATGCAGGGGAAATGGTACATCTAAATTCTAAATACCCCCAAAAAAACCTTTTAATTTTACTATAGTAATAGCTTCAGTCTTCTGTATTTCATTTATCAAAATCCACATTTCTTGAATTTTAGCTAGATTATTTTTATTGTGACTGTAAATTATCTCTAATTACTATTTAATTTTCTAACAGAAACCAAGTCCTAAATTTACTTAATCTAATTTTGTCTTAGTTTGGTTTGGTTTGGTTTGGTTTGGTTTGGGGACTGGGGAACAAGCCCAGGGCCTTGTACATGGTAGGCAAGCACTCTGCCACTAAGCTACACCCCAGTCCCTAATTCTGTTTTACTTTGCAAAGCAAGCAAACTTTTTGCCACATTGTTTTGTAATGTATGGAAGCCATGGTTTTCTAGAATGCCTGAACACATCCCGACTTACTCTTCTCCCCCTAGACAGATATCTCTCAATGGGCTTTAAACTTAGAAGGTGTGCCTTGTTCCAGCTATACCTAACTACATTTCCTCTGGTGAATAACTTAGAAACTCTTCTTACCTTGACTTATCCCTTTCTAGGTAAAGTAACACAACAATTAAATTAATGTCCATATTGATAGACCATGAGAATATTCTTGGGCACTGTGTGTAGATCTAGAAATAAAGTTGCAGGAGTTACATTTTCATTAATGCAACAGAAATGCACTAGAAGGAATGAGAGTGCAGAAGCTGGGTGGGAGGCTGCAGAAGCGATCAGATCAGTTCGCAGCTGTCTTTTAGTCCTTGAGCAGCTTGATGTGGAGGAACACGCACTCCTTCCAGATAAATCTGTTTTCTTGTTTTAAGTTTTGGAAGTTCCTGACTTGGCAAAATAGATGGCATTGTGTTTTCCCCTAAGTTCTCTCTTTATCTAGAGCAGAAATTCCACAGGTACATTAGGAGGGATACACCTAAGGGTGGTGTGCAGATTAGAAAGAGGGGATGGGGAAAATGTGCAGCTTGAAAAAGCACATGATACACCTTCCTGAGTAGGAAAGAAGGGGGCAGAACTGCAGAGAATGACTCATAACTTGAGGTGCATTTTGTCTAAGGAGCAGGCTTTTTTGGTGCACAAAAGCAAAAGAAGTGAAGGAACACTGCTCTTGATCATTAAGATTATCTAACTAACATGCTGACACAGGGAGACACTGGAAACCTTCTGACTTCAAGCAAGGACTGCATTTTCTGAGTTATCAGCATCATCCAGGCCAGGGCTAACTCTGGACACATTTAAGTATGGCTTTGGTATACTTTCTTCTAATGGTGGTCTTTCCCTTTACTAGGGTCCTTTTTCTTCCTGCTTTGATTTCCAGAGGCCCATTCTTTCTTGGACCCCTGAATGCCCACTCTTCATTACCTCCTGATCCAGGACCCCACATATTGACTCTGTCATCCTCCTCCATTGCCAAGACACTTATTTTTCCTGATGTCTCCTGTTCCTTAGGTGATTTGTGAAATGATTAATAAAACTGGAAATGTAAATGATTATTATGACTCACAGTTTTATACCTGCCCAGTAATAATAATGTGTTTATACCTATGAAGTTTATGTGTAAAGCTGAAAATAGACTGATATTCTAAGATAGAAGTTATTTGAAATATGATAATTAACAATAAGTGCCTACCTCCTGTGAGTAGAGCTGTGAGCATGGCAGCTAACACATGGAAAGCACTCAATAAATGTTAGCCATTGTAATTGCCAACAATTGAAATTATCTTTAATGATATACTTTTATGTCTCTTTGCTCTTTCTCAATTCCACTTTATTGTTATTTTAATTTGCAGTTTTAAGTGTAAATAAACATTTGTCATTTTTTTAGCAATTTATTATTTTTAGACTGGATATGGTTCTTTTCTCTTGTCCATTTTCCTCATGTAGATTTTGCTTATGGATTGATTTGTAGACATTGTCCCAAGTTTGATATCTGGCATTTAAAATTTTTAAATTATTTCTTAAAGTATGTCCTCCAAAAAGATGCAAACAATACACTTTTTAGACATAAAACCTACATGAACTGTATCTTAAGACAGCAACAACTTAGGGTCACTTTAAATGTAAAAAAAAAAAAAAAAAAAATCTGAGGACTAAAATCTTACAGCCATAAAACAAAATCTAAAACACACACATACACACACATATGATTGCTGTTACAAAATACTTCCAAGTCCTTTTTGTAGAACATCTGTAAACAAGCGCTTGGAAGTATTTCACAACAATGGGATGCTGGAAATGAATAACATATAACATCACACTGCCCAGCTCAAAGCAGCTAAGTCTTCAACAACATTCTTCTCCATATACCAAGGCCAGCTATATTCACAGAGCAAGAGTGCCTAAAAAAGTTGCATGCTTTATGAAAAACAAACTCATGACAACTCCATTTCACAGGAGGCATTTCCTTTTTCTTTCTTTCTTTCTTTCTTTCTTTCTTTCTTTCTTTCCTTCTTTCTTTCTTTCTTTTGATTGATAAAGACCTTAATTTATACAATGCTGGAGAGAATTTTATCTTAAAAATAAGTATTAATTAAACTAATGTATCCATCAAAGCTAAACCTCAAATTAAATTTTGAAGCTTTTAGTTAAATGTCCATGAAAGCCCTGTCATTATTTTTACTGTTTCTCAATAAAATGTAAAGTGTTTTCACATCATACACTATATTAGTCTGTTTTCTGTTGCTAAAACAAAAATACCTGAGGCTTGGTATTTTATAAAGAAAAGAGGTTTATTTAACCCACAGTATTGGAGGTTTGAGGACAAGGTCCTAGCACCTGCTGTTATGGTTTGGATGTGAGGTGTCCCCCAAAATCTCATGTGTGAGACACTGCAAGAAGATTTGAGGAGAAATGATTGAGTTCTAAGACTCTTAATCAAATAAGCGATTTAATCCCCTGATAGGGATTAACTGAGTGGCAACTGAAGTGGTCGGGTGTGGCTGAAGGAGGTGGGAATTGGGGCATGGCTATGAAGTATAAATTTTGTATCTCCAGAGTGGAGATTCTCTCTGTATCCTGATGATTTGAGCTCCCTCCCTCTGCCACACTCTTTCACCTTGATGCCTCATCTCAAGCCTTGAGGAATGCAGCTGGCCTTCTATGGACTAAGACCTTTTAAATCATGAGCTCCCAAATAAACTTCTCCTTCTCTATAATTGTGCTGGTCAGATCCTTTTGGTCACAGCAGCAAAAAAGCTGACTAAAACAGAAATTGGTACCAAGAAGTGAGGTCATTGCTATGACTAACTTGACAGTGTGAATCAGAAGCTTTTTGAGCTTTTTGGAATTGGTGGGAGGAATTTTTAGACACTTAGCAGTGAGTATTATCAGCAGAGATTAATGGCGGATTCTGATGGGTGCTCAGAAGACCAGAATGGCAATAAGACTGTGGTCCATGAAGACAGGGCTCAAGAGGATTCAGAGGAGAACTCTATTGGAATTTGGAGGAAAGGTCATTTGTTTTATATTCTGGCTAAAACGTTGCCTGCATTTTGCCAGTGTCCTGAGACTTTCTGTGAGGCTGATTTTAGAAGCAATGGACTTCTTAATATGGTGGAAGAAATGTCTAGGCAGGATAGCATTCAGGAAGTGGCATGGATATTGCTGGCAGATTTTAGTCAAATTTATTGTGATAATCAGAAGCAGAAAGCAAAGCAGAAAGATTTTTAAAACGTGGACTTGAAAGACAGGAGTAAAACTAGGGCTAAGGAAGTTGCAATTGTTAAAGACATTACCACCACTAAATTAATGCTAAAGCCTTTGCCTAGAGACAATGAGAAAGATGGCTTAAGGGTACACAGGAGCTGGCAAGATCAGACCCATCTCAAGCTCAAGGGAGTAAAGTTGAAAATTCTCTTGAGAAGAGACCAGTGGGGCACCCTTCTTGCACAAGGGGACCTAGGAATTTTTTTCAATGTTCTCAGCCACCCAGGTACTCAGAGGCTGCTGCAGCAAAGACCTGTGAAGGCTTGGCTATTGTTCAAGATGGCAGCAGACTGGCGTCAACCACGTGGTGTTGGTCCTGCAGGAATGCAGGAAGCTGGAGTTAGGGAATCAGGGAGGCTTCCACCAAGATTTCAAAGGCCTGGGAGGACAGGCAAAATGCAATAGGGTCAGAGTCCCTGCAGGTACCCCCTGAGAAGTCAAAGTGTGGAGATGTTAGGAGGAAGCTGAAGCTGTAATGGAGACCCCCAAGATTAAGAAATGCCAGGATTAAGACCTATGAAACCCCCAAATAAACTTTTCCTCCTCTATAATTGTGCTGGTCAGATCCTTTTAGTCACAGCAGCAAGAAAGCTGACTAAACACCAGCTTTGCTCTGGTGATAGACCCTGTGCTTGTGTCACAAAATGGCAATTGACTAATGGCACTAGTGCAGAGATCACACAGTAATATGGGAAGCCAGTGAGGGACTCAGGGGCCAGGCTTGCTCCTTTGTAACAACTGCTTTCACAAGAAACTCACTCATCCTACAAGACCCTTTTAGGGCAGGGCTCCCAGTGATCTAATTACCTTCACCAGGTGTGGAGAATGGTGACAGGATGGGAGAGCAATGACTGAGATTGGGGGTCTCTGATGAGCTCATGGCTGTGGCATGTCTGGTGCCTGGGAATGT
Source organism: Glaucomys volans (assembly GCA_020662805.1). NCBI lineage: Eukaryota > Metazoa > Chordata > Mammalia > Rodentia > Sciuridae > Glaucomys > Glaucomys volans. The sequence continues at coordinate 80,992 of JAJEJO010002998.1, forward strand.
TCCTGTGCAAGAGCACAGGATGCTTAGCTGCTGTGGTAATGCCCTACATGAGGAGGCTCTGTGAAAGAGTCCTATCAGCTTTGACTTTGTCTTAGGCACATTGCTCCTGGGAATAGACGAATTCTTATGCTAGACAACCACAATGTTTCAGTAGCTCCACTACTCATGAGTAGAGGAGTTTAACAGCAACTTTAAATAATGGACTTTCTTGAGAACTACACAAAGCTCCTAACATTGCACTTTGCAACTATGGATTGCAACTGCAGAAACGCTGCATAGATATTCTAGTTTCTGTAACTTTCCTGAATACAAAGAGTAATGCTTGCATAGTCTTTAACCTGATAATGAGACATATATAAATAAAGATTGCTGGTGGCACTCTTTAGATCTGTACCTCCATCAGAAAGCAGGACTCCACCTGATCCCAGCTAAGATAAACTTCAAACTCTGCATGTGTGAGTCTTTATTTTCTAATTCCCCATCACCCCTCATCAGAACCAACAAATTTGGCTGCACTGGATGCAGCAACCAGGCCCTATCTCTTAAAGGTTCCACCACTATACTGGCAACTAAGCTTCCAGTATATGAACCTTTGGGGGACATATTCAAACCATGGTCTGAACCACAACACACACACACACACACACACACACACACACACGAGAGAGAGAGAGAGAGAGAGAGAGAGAGAAATCTCCAACATGACTAGTCACCTGTCTCCACTTCTAGTATTCCTCCATAAGCATAAAGATGCTGAGACATCCCTAGTACTTCTACACAACTTCATTCAATAGCAGCCCTTGCTGTTGAATTAAGTATGTAATAGTTGCCTCCAATGTGCCTGGAATGAACACACACAAAAAGCATAGTAGGTTTGATCTCTACCATCAAGGAATTTGGGGACCAGTGAGGGAGACCAGCAATGGCAACACAATAAGAGAAGTCAAGAGGAATTCCCAGGCAGCTTTATGCAGGAAGTAATGTCCACGATGAGATCTTAAGAACATGAAGAAGTTAAGCAAGCAAAGGAGAGAGTGAATTCCAAGCATAAGCAAATGTAATTGCAAAGATTTGGAGAAAAGAAAATGACTTTATAAAGTTTTGGAGGCATAAAAAGGGCCGCAGCATTGATGGCTGGCAAGAGAAAATCCCTTAAGAGATAATGGATTATACCAAGGAATTCAGAAAAAATGAGCCAGGCTTTACTGAAGCTTAGGGATAGACTGAGATTCACCAAAGAAAATATGTAAGATGAGTAGAGCCAAGATCCTAGGACAATATGGAAGAGTAAGATTTTAGGTAGTGGGCAGAGGAAAAGATAACATAAACAAGCCTGAAAAGTAAGAGAGATGGGGGCAAGGGAAAACTGGAGAGCATGATATCATAAAATTCAAGGAAGGATAGCTATTCTTCCATGGATGCAGATTTACTGTTGGGAGTGAGTGAAAAATTTGGAAATAGGGAGTGGTGATGGTTGAAAATGTTGTGAACTCTAACTAACACCACAAAATTGTACACTCAGAATTGTTGAAATGACAAATTAATGTTATATATAGTTTTACTGCATTAAAAACAGCAAAAATGCAAGGAAAGGGTGGTTTAAGGAGAAAGGAATGGTTCAATGTTGTTGCTCTTTAAGGGTTCTAGTAAGATAAGGAATGAAAATCTACTTTGAACACATTAAAGTGTTGCTAAATGCTTGACAGAAGAGAGGATGCAGGGGGCTGAGGAATAGAGAAGTGGGTTTGGCAAACACAGACAAATCTTAAAAGTACTTTGCCTGGAAAGAGAAGAAAGATAGGGATAGGTTGAAGGAGACCCTGCAAATGAAAGCCTTGGGTGTCCTTTCTAAGATGGCAGCAGTTGAGGATACAGGGGGAAAGCCAGTAAAGAAAGAGAGGTTGAAGATACTGGGAGATAAAGATAAAAAGTGTAAGGAGAGACTGGACTCTTGGAGAAGACATCTCAGGCACACACAGCCAGTCTCGGACAGCAGAGACCCAAGGAACAGAGAGTAGTCCCAAGTCTGTTAAGCTGAGCCTTTAGGATGCGGGGATATTTGCTTTACTTGAATAGGTCAGCTGTGGAAGCTCATGTCATGCACACTGACATGTTTCTGGAACTTTCCCTTCCTACAGTATATTCTTAGAAAAAACTCTTGCCTCTCATAGTAGATTTAAGCAAGAATAGTAGAAAAATATTCCTTATCAAGAAACCACTGATTCCAAAAACATGACTAAGAGCCTAATTTATCACCTGCCTTTATCCCAGATAAATAGTTGTCTCTTCCATTCCTAAAGGATCTACAAGTAAGATTCCTCAGCCCTCTCTATTAGTCTGTTCCATGGTTTAATCATCTATAAAGACAAGAAGACCCTCCTTTATCAAACAGAACTCCCTAGGGGCAATTTCATTCTGTTTTCTCTTACTCTGGTCTGCACAGTGGGATTTAAGAGCATTTGCTAAATGACACCTTCAGCATTGATTCATTAGATTAAATAAACCCAGTATTTCAGCTCTTATTCCTGGAGTCCAGCTCTTGCCTATTTTTCAACACTCCTCTCAGACTTCCTTCAATTTCTCACATTGCCTTTGTTGATCAATATCTGTCTCTTTATTTCTGCCTTCCTTACTTCTTCTCCTTGAAACATTTGTCAAACTCAATGTTTGATGTGGTTTTAATCAATCTTTAAGGAGTGGCTGGGGGAAGCTTCCCAACCAATTTCTTCCTTGTGTAACTTGTTTGGAGGAAAATTTTAAACTTGATGCTCATTGAATTTCTTCCCCTTGGCAAGTCCTGCAGCCTATGTCTGTTTCTCAGTTTCCAGTCTGGCAACCAATTAAGAATCCACCCATTTATTCAGACAATATTCTTTGAAACCATCCTATGTGGCAGACCATGACTGACACTAGTTTTACAACAGAGAGCAAATAAGACACAGATCCTGCCCTACAGTTTAGGAAAGGAGTCAATCATTAATCAAGTAATCCCACAAATACAAGTAAAATTGTGACTTCAGTAAGTGACGTGAGGTAGTGACATGATGATATGGGAACTGAAAATAAGTGAATTTGACCTAGTTATTGAAGGCAAAGAAGTTTCCCTGAGGAGGTACTAACTGAGCTGAGATCTGAAGGAAAAGTAGGAAGCAATTAAGCTACAGAGTGCACAGAAGGGAGGAAGGGCTTGAGCAGGGCAGGGTCCATGTTTGAGGATGCTATCCAGAGCATAGAGAGGGAGACATAGAGGGAGAGAAGGGGCCAGTACGAGGAAAAAGGAGGGTAGGGGAGACATGCTGGGTGGACGATGCCGGAGATGCATGAGGGTCTTGTTAAGGGCTCTGTTCTTGGTAATAAGCACTCTTGTTGTAATGCTTAATGCCAATTGGAGGGTGAGAGAAGCATCAGTGAAGCCTGAGACAACTGTAGTGACATAGGACCAAGAAAACCTTAAAACAGACTGAGATGGATTTCAGAAGTAAAATTCACAGGCTCCACGATGGATTAGATGTGTTGGGGGTAGGGCACTGAGGTCAAGGATGTCTCCTGGGGTTTCCCAGCTTGAGCAGCCAGATGGAGAATGGTGCTGTTCACCTAAAGAAGCACACTGGGGGAACTTGGTGAGGATAACTAGGTTGGTGAAGTGTGGGATCTGAGTGGACTTTGGGGTGCCATGTGGCAGCTAGGAGATGTGAGAAACTGGAGAAGTGAGGTCGTGCATGCATTCCCCCAGAGGCACATAGGGTCATTCTAGGCATCTATTAATTTTATTTTAATGTATTTAGCATGTAACAATCAAATGATTTCATGGCTAAGTAAAATTTAAAAAATTAACAGTCTAGTTGATACATAAATCAAGGGAAAATCTGCCTGTTATAAAAACATCACACAAGGTTTGAGAAACTCTGGCTTAGGAGAAGAGCTACCTCCAATTTAATTGGCAAGTTTAGAGAAAAAAGAATAATTCATCTCACTGAAACTCTAGATGTGTTTCCAAATCACATGAACAGACACTGACAAACAACAAGGAAAAGAATTTCAGCAAATTGGAAGATAAGGACACATTTCCAAAACTTTTCTTTACTGATGGAAACTTACCAAAACTATTCCAACAGCTATATCTTCAAATCTGAAGATGGGTGCTTTTGTTATATGAGAATGGTTGAGTAATTCAGTGACATTTCAGTCGAATGAAGGTAAAGGGGATTTTCCTGCTAGGTCCTGCAAAAGGTCTTGACTCCAGAAAATGAGGCACAGAGGTTATTTGTGTGTATTGAGTGGCATGTGATCAGTGGTATTAGTCCCACAGCTGTAGCTGAATGGAGAGCCGTGCACTAAGGCTTCAAAAGGACCAGAGTGGCAAAAGCAACAAAAGCAAAATCAAACAAATGGGATGACATCAAATATTAAGACTTCCACATACCAAAGGAAACAGCCAAAAGAGTGAGAAAAATATTTTCAAATTATATAATTTGTAAGGAGGTAATTCCAGGATATATTAAGAACTACTATGCTTCAGCAACAACCATAACACAACAAAGAATCCAAGTTAAAAATAGGCAAACACCTTGAATGGAAATTTCTCTCCAGATAACATCTACAAACAGACAACAACATAATCACTAGAGAAATGAAAATTCTACCTATAATGAGACATCATCTCACACTCACTCCTGTTAATAGTAGTTTTTAAAAAGCAGAAAATAATACATGTTGTCAAGGATGTGGAGAAGTTTGAATCTTTGTGCACCAATGTTGGAAACATAAAATGATGTAACCACTATTGAAAATCATAGAAAAGTTCTTTAAAAAGTTAAAAACACAACTATCATATGATCTTGCAACCACACCACTGCTTATATTCAAAAGAATTAAAAAGCAAGTTCTCAAGGAGATATTTTCACACCCATGTTCATTACAGCATTATTTGCAGTAGCCAAAGACAGAAGCAAATGAATGATAAACACAATAGGGCATATACATACAATGGAATATTATCCATTTGGAAGGAAGGAATTTCTGACTCATTACAACATGAATGAACCTTGATGACACTATACTAAGAGAAATAAGCCAGCAACAAAAGGACAAATATTGTATGATTCCTCTTATATGTGGTATCTAGAGTAAATTCACAGAGGCAGAAAGTAGAATGGTAGTTTTTAAGGGCTGAGAGGAAGAAGGAATGACAAGTTAGTGTTTAATGGGTACAAGGTTTCATTTGGGGAAGATGAAAAAGTTCTGGAGATGAATGATTGTGATGTTTGCTTAGCATTGTGAATATACTTAATGTCACAGAATTACGCACTTTAAAATGGCTAAAATGTTAAATTGTATATTATACACATTTTATCACAACAGAAAAAGAGAAAATTCAGTTTTAAAAGTTTCTTACACAAAAATACAACATATTAGATCCTAGCTTAAGCATAATACATTGGAGTTGATATCATTCAACATGGAAATGATGGTTCACAATAGTTAAGAAGTGGAAAAATCCTAAATGTTCACCAAACTTCCAAATACAAGACAAGAGAATTTGGGGGACCGGGATTGAACCCATGGGCACTTAACCACTGAGTCATATTCCCAGTCTATTTTGTATTTTATTTAGAGACAAGGTCTCACTGAGCAGCTTAGCACCTTGCTTTTGCTGAGGCTGGTTTTAAACTTGCAATCCTCCTGCCTCAGCCTCCTAACCTACTGGGATTACTGATGTGTACCACCAAACCCAGGGACAAAAAATATTTTAAAAGAAGCCAAGGAAATAAAATACAATCTAAAATGCAGTTAGCATAAGAAATTTAATAAAGAGTAAAAGAAAAAACCTCAGAGAGGTATAGAAGAGCTTAACTGAGTAGAGAATGATTCGCTAATTAGGAAGCCTCCAGAACAAGAACAGATTCAGAGAAATTGTGGCCTGCAATTTGGTCAGACAGCATTTATGGACAAAAGAGAGAAGTGAGGTACAGACAAATGAATTGGTTTCAGCTTAGCATTTTCCTTACATCATTGTTGGTGCCTGGGGTTGACTGCAGCCATCCACTGTGATTGACCAAGACTACTGTGTGTCACAGGAGTATATTCTGCTTAGGCTTTCAGCCCACTTAAGCATAAGTCAGGTTGCCTTTTCTCCAAAAGGCCTTGAGTACAGAGGCATCCTCCGGCCAAATTTAGTTTAGTTGAATACTGACTTCTTAACAGAAATTACAGAAGTCAGAAGACAATGGAATGACATATTTAAACTACTAAAATAAAACGTCTTACAAACTAAAATTCTGTACCTAAAGGTAATCCTCCCTTTCATGCAAATTTTCAGAGAAACAAACAAAAAAATTCATTACTATTGGACCTATTCTAAAAATAATACTAAAGGGAATTCTTCAGCTGTAATGAAAATAACCCCATACAGAAACACTAAAATTAAGGATTTAATAAAGAACAGAGGAAAGGTAACTGTTTGGAAACAACTTTAAGAAACAATTGTTATGGGATAATAACTGTAAATAGAATAAATTGACTAGCAACAACACAAAAATTGGTCTAAGGAAACACTCATCCTAACTCCACAATGTTTTCCCCTATCTTGATATTTTGGGTATTATCTTGTTTTTACCAATAACAAGAATTATTCTTTATGTTCAGACTCTCTAGGCTAAATATAAACAAAATGAAAGCAGATGTAGTCATTTATCTGGGTTAGTGAAACATATTTTACAAAGTAAGTTAGTGTGTTCTCTGATGTTCTACTTTTTCCTTAGATGCAAACTCTTCTCCATTAATTTTGAGACATATAATACTTGGAGGATGATGGAAGTAATATATCACAAATGCAATGAAAGGCAAAATGTTCTGAATCCACCCCTCCCCCGAAAATAGGTTTCTGAGGCCAGAGTGACAACGGCTTTATTCATGCAAAAATTTTTCTAATTTCAGAAGTGTCCTTTTATAGACCAAGAATGAAGATTAGAGATCCAACATAGAATTTAACCTCAAATCATAGACAGAATTCAGGTTTTGACATAAATGAGGATCCTCCTGTCATGAAGAAATAGAGCTCTTCTTCTTTGAAAGAGGAGTCACTTGGGAAGCAACAAATCTAGGATCAAGATGATGCCTGGGAACTTCATCCAGAGAAGCAGGTCAAGATGACAAAAGTCTCAGGTAGGTTGACAAGGAAGTCAAAGTCAGGATTCTGGGTTCCTTTTACCATTCATAACCTGAGAAGGCAGCACAGAATAGAAAGGAAAATAGTGCCGCAATGTCTCCCTTGTCTTCCATATTCAGCAGAAGGAATCTACAAGTTCCAAAGTACTTCACAGGGAAGGGATAGAGGACAGCGAAGAAGGTGGCTGAGGGTAAAGGCTGAGAGTTTGCTAAGGTTGAAAAGTCTCCACAACAAGGGGTACAAGTGTCAGAATTTAGGAGTCATATTAGACCTCAGAGGATGCCCAGCACCAGTGAGAATGGGAGGATAGCTATTTAACAGAAGAGGCTCGAGCTCCTGAACCATGATCATGACACATTCCCTTTGCCAGCATCAGTGCTACATGTTTCGGCCACAGAAGATGAAGTGATGATGAAGTCAGTTCCCATAAAGCTAGTAAGAGAAGCTGAAGTGAGTAGGAGCCAACAGAGAAGGAATCCCTTTAGACCAGAATCACTCCCTGACTTCTGTTCCAGGAGGTCAAATAAATTTCTCCTGTATCCAGATGCACTATGGCAAGAAAGGAAATAAAGGAAGTGAAAGGGGAAAAAATCTAAAAGATTAATCAAGTAACTCAGTGTCAAAAGACACTGAGTTTACTTATGAGAGACTGTTTTGAATGGGAAGAAATGGCAACTTTTAAATGGCAAGTTTACTTCCCACTTTCCATTCCTGCCAGTAGAGAGAACAAGGTTTTTCAGAGCAAGAACAGATTCATGTTAAAATTTTAAAAAACTTCCTTTTTGTTTGTTGACTTTCTTGCATGTCCAGGTGGGCCCTACCAAATCTGTTCTTTTTTATTAATAGTTCCCCAGCAAAAAGTAAATGCTGGATATTTAACAGGTGCAAAATAGATTTCTGTTGAGTGAAAAAAATAGAATGCCCCTTTCTCACTTTTTATCAAGATTCACTTTGTGCATCACCCTTTCCATAAAGCCATCCTGGCCCTTTTACATTCCCTCATGGAGGGAGTTAGTCCTACTCCTCTGTGTTTCCATGGCATCCTGTGCATACCATAAACATAGCAGGTGTCTCCCTGTCCAGAATTATGCTCTTGCTCCTCTGGACTTTGAACTTCTTGTCTCATTTGTCTTTGTCTCCATGACATGCCATAAAACATATCTCTGTTGAATGAATTCATTAAATCATGAATGACCCTCCTGCGCTTGGAGTAACAGGAGATGAACAAGTGTGGCCAAAAATCAAAGGAAGAAGGAAGAACTGAGCACTCTCCAAGAAAACTGACAGAGCACTAGGTAATTCCACCACTCTAGGTTGGCCTTAGCTTTTACCTTAGCCCTGAGGAGGAGACCTCTCCAGAGCATGCAGATAGCCCATGGGAAGCTCGGGGTGGATGGGAGTTTGGCACAATACCATCGCAGGTACAAAGGACAATAATGGCAGTCCCAGAATTCAGAAAACTAAACCACCTGAAACTCTGCATGATTCCTACACACATGCTCATATCCAAAGGGGCAAGATGAGCTCAGAAAGCAATCATTGTTCTCCAGTCACCTCTATCTGACATCCTCCCCCACTCCTTGGCAAGGATGGAACAGAAACTGTTCTGAAAGGAGAGAAATTGTATCAAACGCTTCCTTTTCCTCTACGTTTCTTGCATTTCACTCATTATTTTAAAATCCTGACATTTATTATTAATCAGTTTCATCCAGTTTGAGATCCACATGACTAAGCCCTTATCCAAGACAATTTGAATTAATTTGGCATGGATTACTTCATCAAGCATGTGCTGAACAAAATCTAAATATATCAGCCAAGAAGATAAGCATCCATTGCTCCTTAGCTATAAAGATATGCAACTATGATTTCATCTGGGGGCGGGGAGACTCCCAATAAAGCCATATCCAGGTTTCTGCTGCAGCTTGAAGATTGATACATCTTGGGCTGTTATTTTTTTCTAAAGCCTGACACTGACATATTTTTCAGATGAGCAATTCCCAAAAGCTACTTCTTATTTCCTCATAAATGTAATACTCTTCATTTTACCCTAACCTACTTCTTTCCTGAGTATTCTTCTGCTGCATTCATTCTCTGTGATTTCTTAAAAAATAATACACATGATGTATATATTTACCATTCAGTGTTTTGGGACAAGACACATGATCGTGGGTTTTCCTGACTCCCTTAACTCTCCCTTAGTTGTTCTTGCTTTGCACCAGATTTACAGTCTTATGGCATTTGCACTGTGGGGATGGCGAGAGTTTACATATTTGCTATGGAAAGCTCCTCCCACAGATGTCCTCTGAGAATCCACTAAGTAGGAGCTCGTGTTCTCTCTCAAGAAAACCATCTCAGATGCCAGGGAGGTACTGTGAAGTATTTGTCATTGCCTCCCAAGTTCTTCCTGTTCAACTAAGAAACTCATGCATGTACAATGCTTTGAATTTGCTGGGGTGTCACAAAAGCTGGAGAACAGAAGGGAAGCTCTTAAACCACATATTCCCTTGGCTCATTCGCTAAGAAGGGAAACACATTAGACAGAAACAACAGCCCTTCCTGTTTCTCACACTCCTCTGTGCAGACTGATCTTATGAGTCTTTGGATTCTCCCTTCTGTTGCTTTGGCTCCCGTCAAGCCCAATAGTCTCCCTTCTGGGGGCATCTTTAATGACTCTCCAGCATCCTTTCTATTTCCTTACATTCTGGTGCATCTGAAACTCACAAGATGCTTCTCAGCCAAATAGTTTTATCCTGAGAAGAGTTAAAAAAGAAAAAAACAGGTCAATCTTTTCTGAACATTTTATGCCCCTCAAATGATCCCAAACCCTGTAATGAATCAGCAGGTATACCAGGCACTCAGAAATACATCAAGTCCCAGCTTCCAAGAACCTACAGCTTCTCTGAAAAGGTAAATAAGAAATAAGAGATAAAGTACCTCATCCAGTACTCAGTGATCTGAACTGGAATTACAACAGGGCTGAGAGTGGACAAACGTGGGTCTGAGGGTGTATCTGAGATGGGACTGCCCACATAGTCTCCAGTCTTATACAGGATGAGCATCCCTAATCCACAAATGCAAAATTAGAAATGCTGCAAAATACAAAACTTTTTGAATGCTAAGATGACATCTGAAGCCTGATGGTTATTAAAAATATTGTATAAGGGGCTGGGAATGTGGTTTGATGGTAAAGTACCATCATGGCATGCATGAGGCCGTTAGTTCAAATCCCAGCACCACAAAAAAAGTACAAAATTGCCTTTCAGTTATATGAATAAGGTGTATATGAAACATAAACAAATTTCGGGTTTAGACTTGGGGTCCATCCCCAAAGTATCTCATTATGTATATTCACGCATTCCTAAATCTGAAACACTTTGGTTCCCAAGCATTTCAGATAAATGACACACAAGCTATACTGGGCCTTGAAAGAGATATAGGATTTGACTCAGCAGAGAAGAAAGAACTTGTGAGATGTAAGAATTATAGAAACAGAGGCACAGAAGCAGGGGAGACCATCCTCCTGAGAGGATCATGGGATCAATTGCACAGAGCACCAAAACATCTATGTCAGCCATATGCTCTTCATTAGATAGCATTTTCCTTCTTTTATTAAGTCATGCCTTAGTGTGTGCAGATTGGCCTTTTAGAGAACTTGTAGCCTATGGGGAAAAACCCTAGTGCCAGATCCCAGCTCTATCATTTTCTAGCAGTGTAACTTTGATCAAAGTTGGCCTAATCTACATCTCAGTTAAAAGGAAATAATAATGGCACTTTATTCATAAGCTTATTGTGAAGATTAAATAACATGCATGTAAAGAACACAAAGCCTACCACATAAAGAGGAGTAAAAAATATTAGGTATTTTAATGATGACTCAACTTTCACGAATGCTTGCTGCTGATTTTCAGATTAAGAACCCCAGCTATTGCCCATTCAATTTTACTCCATCTTCTTGAATGAAAAACACAACTTCTGTGACAACTTCACTCATCCTCTGAGCTAAAAATAATTTCTCTCTTCCAAATTTTCATAGCTTATTGGCTATACTTTTACCACTTGGATTATAGTTTGTCCTATTAGTGTACTTATATTCAGCTTTTATTTTTGCCACCATCTCACCTGTAAATTGACTGTATGACTGGAAATCAAACTGTTCTTTGTACAGCACCCTCCTGCTCACAGTGGGCACTCTGTGGAACCTGATAAACCTTCGAGGCCTGAATTCAATAATGGGTATTGACTCAATATGGGGGGGAGGAGAACTCTATTTAAAATATATACCTGTCTGCATAGCCTGCTCTGACTACTGAGGTTTCCTTTGACTGTGACAGTGTTCTATGGGACTTTCCTTACTGTCTTCTCAGAGTTTTGACCAATGCAAAAGTCCTCAAAGCCGAGGACTTATAGCTGATAAATAGCTACAATTTCTTAACAGAGGTGTCTTGCATGTCCTTATAGAATTTACTGATATGTGGCCCAATAGCTCAGTAACTAAAGCCCCTTCCATACATATAAGAAAAAGCTAGAGTCTTTGAAGAGTTCGATTGCCCAGGAATTCCAAACTCAGAAGGTGATGCGCATTTTTCTCTTCTTTTCACTTGTCCACTACAACGAGGGACTTTTCTGACTTTGATGTTGATGTGTGGCCATAGATGTGTTCACAAAATTCCAGGAAAGACTTCATACCAGTTCCCTGGATTTGGGGAGGGACTGCTACCTGGTTGTCCCATGAGAAGTCTGCTAGAATACTTGACTGTATTCCAGCTGAATGCCAAGGTAGTTCCCATATGTGAACTGGATGCCATGGAAGGTAACTGGGTTTGAGTTTTCTCATGGAAATCGGCAGTAAGGACTGCATACTGGTGAATGTTGTCCTCGGAAGGAGAAAGACAGGGTACCGGGGGATATATTAAGATATTTCCCACTAGTAATATAGCAGTATCAAACCATCAGGATGGTCTCCAGCTACTAATGAAATATCCAATGCAAATTCACACTGACTGAAAATTAGTCAGCAGAAGTGTTCCCCAGAGGGCAAGAGCTAGTGGGGAGAGATATTTGCTATGAAGGAATAACTACTTAAAGAAGTTCGAAAAGAGCCAGTATGTGGACAATATAAGCAAGACTTTGTGTGTTCCCCCAATCTGCTCACCCCCTGCACCTGCCAACCACAAGTAGAATAAAGAGTAGAGTAAGGAGAGAAAAGGAACAGACTATGTGTGCTCTTTCTCCTGCTGGTTGGTAAAAGCCTGGATAGGCAAAAGCATTATATAGATTCAATCCAATCCTCACAAAATACCAATAGCATTCTTCCCAAAACTAGAAAAAACAAAACAAAACAGTCCTGAAATTCACTTTGAAGCATGAAAGACCCAAAATAACCAAGGTGATACTGAGTAAGGAGAGCGACACTATAGGCATTACAAACCTGATCTTAAATCATTCTACAGAGCGGCAGTAACAAAACCAGCATAGCACTGGCATCAAAATAGACATGCAGACCAGTGGAATAGAAGGCAAACCCACACAGTTACAGTCATCTGATACTTGACAAAGGTGCCGAAAATATGTGTTAGAGAAAAGACAGACGTTTTAACAAATGGTGCTGAGAAAACTGGACATTCATCTGTAGAATAAAACTAGATCCCTCTCACCTGCACAAGCCAATTCAGAGTGGATCAAAGACCTAGGAATTAGACCAGAACTATGCAACTCCCAGAATAAAACATAGAATCAACATTCTGACATATTGGCGCAGTCACTGACTTCCTTTGAGAAGACCCCTAAAGCTTCAAAAATAAAACCAAGAATCAAAATGTGGGATAGCATTAAATTAAAAGGCTTCTGAACAGCAAAGGAAAGATTAAGCAGGAAGAGAGAGCTTCAGAATGGGAGAAAATCTTTGCTAGTTACTCCTCCAAATAGGACTAATATCCAGAACATATTTAAAAAACTCAAAAAAATTAACAGTGATCAATAAATGGGCAAAAGAACTAAATAGATATTTTTCAAAAGACAAAATGCAAATGGTCAACAAATAAATGAAAAAAATATTCAAAATCCCTGCCAATCAGAGAAATGCAAATACAAACTACACTAAGATTTCATCTCACTCCAGTTAGAATGGCAATCATCAAAAATACAAATAATAATAAGTGCTGGTGAGGATATGGAGAAAAGGTAGTAGGACTGCAAGTTAGTATAACTTTGGAAAAGCAATATGGAGATTCCTCAAGAGACTAGGAATAGAATCATCATAGACCCAGCCATCCCACTCCTTGGTATTTATCCAAAAGAACTAAAATCAACATAATATAGTTGTACAGCCATGTCAGTATTTATAGCATCACAATTCACAATAGCCAAGTTGTGGAATCAGTCCAGATGCCTGTCAATAATGAATGGATCAAGAAAACGTGTTATATATTCTCAATGGAGTTTTAATCTGTCATAAAGAAGAGTGAAATTATGGTATTTGCTGGTAAATGGATGGAACTGGAGAACATCATGCTAAGTGAAATAAGCCAGACTCAGAAAGTCAAGATCAAATGTTTTTTCTCATATGCAAAAGCTAAAGCAAAGTAAGCAGGGGAAATAGAAGGAGGGCAATCCCAAGAAAATAGAGGGAGATCAGTGGAGTAGAGAAGGGAATTGTGGGGGAAGAAGAAGGGATGGGAAAGGAAATAAATGTGCAGTGATATTGACCAAATTATGTTATGCACACATAAGAATATAACAGTGAATTCTGTGTGTGTGCGTGTGTGTGTGTGAGTGTGTGTGTGTGTATGTGTAGAGAGAGAGCGAGAGAGAGGGAGAGAGAGAGAACACCAAACAATAAATAAATAGAAGAAAGACTAGTAAAATAGAGATAGGGAAATAGGGAGAGGAAGAAGGGGAGGGAAAGAGGAAGTGCTGGAGACTGAAATGGAGCAAATTACATTCCATGCATATATGATTATGTCAAAATGGACCCTGCTATTATATATAACTACAATGCACTAATAAAACTTTATTTTTTAAAAAAAACCTGGGTGGAGCTTGACCTGGAAAAAGGCAAAAACTTCTTATTACTTGAGATGAAGTTCTGATGTTCTTTTCCTATAGGACAAAAATCAAAAGTGACTGAAAATTATGGAAACTAACCAAGATATTATTCCAGAAATAGGAAAGAGAGATGGACTTCAAGACAGGAATCAGAAAAAAAAAAATTTATTTCCTGAGAGCACTCTTCTGTGTCCAGCTTTTTCAAAAATCTGATTACAAAGCATCAAGACTTTCAAAAGTTATCATGTAAGAATACTAGCATTAAAAATTCACCCATTTTTCATCTCTTTGTTAACACTCTGGTCACAAACAGCACTCCAAAAGTGTACCTCAACCATGGGCCATTTACTGCAGGATAGATGAGAGGACTTTATTTCCCAGTGCAATAGAGACCAGGTTGTAATGTGCATGAAGTGGGAAGAATAATTATTCTCTTCACAGAGGCTGAGCTGGAGATGAATATTGGCACCAGTACTTGGACAGAATTAATTACACTTTCTGATCTAATTTCCACTGTGTAGAGCAAAATACTCTTTGTGGATGCTGAGGTAGAGGTAGCAAGGCAAATATCAAATACAACCTCAGAGTTTTATTAAAAATAAAAGGCTTCTCCATAGCAGTCACCCCTGATTCCCTAGGGGAGAGATGACGTGATGTGGGAGAAGGAGGTAGGGAAGGAGACAATGGCAAGATGATGTCCATTTACCTCATTACATTTGGTATTGTGAAGGCAAAAAAAAAAAAATTTAAATTCCAAGCAAATTTTGCACCAGAGACAAAGTGGACAAAATCACTAATATTAACATATTTCTGTTTGGAAACATTAGTTTATATTCAAATGGTAACAATAAGTTCTTCAAGAAGTTTTTTTCTTTCAGCAGAGTGTGACACTGTACAATCAGGAGCTCAAAATCTGAAATTTTGGTTAAATCTATCTCTTCCCTGAGCATGGTGGCACTATGTCTGTAATCCCAGTGAATCAGGAGGCAGAGGCAGAAAGATGGTAAATTGGAGGCCAGCCTCAGCAATTTAGTGAGGCCCTAAGTAACTTAGCAAAACTCTGTCTAAAATAAAAAATAAAAGGCGCAGGGATGTTGCTCAGTATAAAGTGCTTCTGGTTCAATTTCCAGTGCCAAAAAAAACCCCAAAAATCTATCTCCTCATAATGGATCATTCCTCTTATGGACTCTAAACACAAAAATGGGCTAATTCCGAAAATCATTAAATGACAAATGCTAAGGAACACTTATTAAAATAAGAGATAAATCATATTTAATATGACTCAGACCAAAAATTCAAGAACAGCTTTTTAAAATCATGTATGGAATTTTGGCTAAGAGAAGTGAGTTCTCCAGAAAATAATATTGAATCACTCAAAGGGTCGCAATGTCCTTGTTCAAACCTCCTCATGAACAAATCCTTGTAGGCACAGTAGGAGATGTTCTGGTAGATGTGAAGGGGAAATTATCCAATAATTCTAAGAAGAGGAAAGTTGTGATAGGCAAGATGATGGCCTACTCGTACTAGCCTCCCCAAAAGGTCAACAGCATAATTCTGGAGCCCATGAATATGTGTGCTGTGTGGCAATGAAAATTAAGGTTACAGCAGCAATTAAGGCTGTTGATCAGTGGACCTTGAAATGGCCTGGTTTATCCAGGTGAGCCCAATCTAATCATGTGATCCTCAAGAGCAGATGATTTCCCCTGGGTATGGTGAGAGAGAGAGAGAGAGAGAGAGAGAGAGAGAGAGAGAGATGTTGCTAGGAAAGAAGGACCAGAGAGATGCAGCATTGCTGGCTTTAGAAGTAGAATAAAAGGCCACAACCCAGGGAATGTGAGAGACTTCTAGAAACTAGAAGAAACAAGAAAATGGATTTTTCCCTACAACCTCCAGAAGAAAATAAAATGCAGACCTCCCAATGCTTTGATTTGAACCCAGGCATCAGAATTTCATCCCAAGAGCTGTTTAGATTTCTAACCTTCCAAACTAGAAAATAGTAAGTGTGCTATTTAATCCATTTAGTATGTATTAGGTTATTATGGTAGAAAAAGAAAACCATGAGAGAGAGATATGATGCAGGTTATAGTCCATATCTTAAAAGCTCTCAAATAATACTAGAGATTGGCCTATGTACTAGAAGTCACATAAATTCAAGTCAAATGAAGAATATAAGAGAGAAAAGGTAATATTCACTTTGATACCACAAAATGTTAATTTTGTTCAAACTTAGGTCCCAGGCACAAAAAAAAAAAAGGGGGGAAAAGGAGGCAAAAAGCAAAGGAAGAAAAACGCAAAAAAAAAAATACTCCATGATAATGGATATTTGGTAATAAGTATAACCTATTGCTTTTCTCTTGCTTTTCCTGTCCTTTTCTCTAATTCTGTCTAGTTTTGTTTATAATACTTTCTCTCTATCCTCTCTTATTTCATTAACATAGCAGAATTAGAGTGCATTTTTGTTATACATTGCATTTATCAGATAAGGGCTTATTTCCTATTCTTATTTATTAAAGCAGATGGCTGAATATATATTTTATTTTATAAATGTAGTCTTCTATTTTTCCCCCTGGGACTTAATGTTCCTTGTGCTCATGTGCTACTTTCTAAATCAAATCAGAACAAAGGTCAAGTGGGTGTTAGGTGGAATGACCACAGACTTGTCCTACACAAAACCATTTATGTGTTACCTTATCAGTATTTTCCAGAGAACAGAAGCCTTCAAAAGTTTTCCAAGATGAATTGATTTGTTAACAAATTTGCCTGGAAATCTTTCAACTAAATGCTCTCAAAAGGGAACATATCCTGAAAGACACAGGAGACACTGAATATCTTCCCTTCCCACCACCAACTCCCACCAGCAGGAAGCCATGAAGACCCAGTCAGTTGCCCGTCAGCTGTGTTCCCAGGTCCTGGCTGCATTGCCATCACTTCAGATCAGCCCCATCAGTACCAGATGTACAATCCGGATACGTGCTCATTAGTCATATGTTTTAAAATGAGCCCAGTTTTCACACCCACCCAACAGTGGGAACGGAAATGATTACTCTGGGCACCATGACAGTGTGACTGTGAAAGCAACTGTTGAGTGTTAACTGATTTGCATGCGGGTGGAGAACTCCCCGAACCGTGTTTTGGGGAAGTCTTTCCTATTTCTGCAGTTTTGCATGCAGTGCCACTACTAAAGGTGGCAGGTCAGATATTGAAGCCATGCTATCCCACCCTGTTTGCGGGGGCAGTGCCTCTGGTCAACGTACATTTTTCTCACCCTAATCCCATGAGCTCTTAAAAGCAGAGGGAGCAACTCTTCTGGAAGCTTCCATGCCACAGGAAAAGTATTCAGACTCCAGGACTAGAGCTGAGTGTCTGTTCAACTCTAATAGACAAATGAAAATAATCTGAATGAAAATTGTCCTAAAAGCCTCCTGATGGGAGAAGACAAAGTATTTTTCTCTTCCTCTACCTAACAACAAAGCAGTGTTTCTTGTCCTCTAGATGCAACCCTTGGAAAGGAAGGAGCCATTTGTATCAAAAGTCAACATTCATGGGGATAAACAGTTAAAAATGAAGTCTCTTCGCAGTTCTACGTTGAGAAGGATTCTGTAAAGACATGGGAGATTGAACTGGAATTAGTTCCTGCCAGTGGCAGAGACCAGGATCTCACACCATGGGCACTTCACAAAATACCAGGACTTTCTCCTTAAGCTGAAAAGTGAAGCCCAGGAACTGAACCTGGGGACATAAGCCTAAGGCATCCATGTTCATAGTTCAAAGGGCAGAAGTGAAGTAAATCAAATGGACTTTTAAGTGGAATAACTTCATGACTTCAATGGAACATAATCTGAACAACAAGCAGCATGTCTGTAATAATAATGATCTGGAGCCCAAAAGGCCCTCCCCAACTTCCTAAGCAGCATAAGAGACTTCCCATTCTCAAATAACCATGTCACACAATGCCTAAGATTTCATTTCTTACCAGATAGGCAGATGATGACTCAGGACCAAGTATGATTTAACAGAGAAAAATAAAATAAATATTACATTTCTTGCACCCAAATACTGTGGATCCAATTCATGCCCTTTTAGAAAATGATCAGGTTATATTCTACTGTGATTTAGGTCTTCCTATAAGCCTCTTTAATTACTTTTATAAAGCTCTTACATCCACATTGTTCTCTCTATCCCTACTCTAAACTAATCCCCTTTTGGTTTCTTACCTTCCAAAGCGTTCTACTGGAATTCATGGTTCACACTGGCAAACAATCCTCCATACTTAAATCACATACTTAAGTCCTTCTTAGAATGCTAGCTTTACTTTCTCATTAATTCAACTCAGGCTATGCCTTAAGAGCAATGCATCCTGCGTTGTCTTCCCAGTAAAGGTTTCTCAAGTTTCAAATCTCATGTTGTGATGGCCAGATTGTCCTCTCTCTTTCCCACTGGCACATCAGTTCTATTGCACATCTACCTTCTTGTGAATCCCCTACTCTCTGAGGCTAAGCCATCTGGCTAAAGTACCTTACTCCTGACTCACAATCTTCCTCTCCACCCAAGTTCTTTTGGTCATTTTTGTAATATCAATGCATGTACAGAAGATCTCTCCAACACCCTAATACACCCCAACTCTTGACCTCCTTATTTTGCAACTTGACTTTACTTCAGCCCCATTCTTTACGGTCTCACCATGGTTAGACCTTGTTGTCACCAAAAATTACATGACCTCCACCATCTCAAATGCAAATATTTCACTAGTGTCTCCTCTTCTGCTGGCACAATTGCTAAGTACTATCATTTAAACATGCTTCAATTCCAACATGATTTGTAACCCATTGGTCCTAAAATTTTTTCTCCATCTAGAGCTGCATCCTCTGTTCACATTTCTCGTAGTTCAGTTTAGAAGGCATGCTCTACCACTAAATAATATCTTTGTAAACACTATCAATTCCCTTGTCAGCATCAGTCTTTCTGCTCCTACCAGGGTATTCCCACAGGACACAAAAGTGCTCTAATATTTCTCATCTTGAAAAAGACAAAGAGGAGGAGAAAGCGGGTGGAGGAAGTGACCCTCTTCCACATAGTCTGCCAGCCATTGCTCCTCTTCACATGCAAAACTATTGAAAGAATTGCTGGCACAGTCTTCATAACCTGCTTCCCTCCTCAGTCCCTGTCAACCTACTATATTCCCTCCTCTCCTCACATGTTCCATTTGTTGATCACACATAGGAAAGCTGTGCATTTTTGTACGTTCACTCTGATTTGCTCTCTTAGAAGTACTATTCACGTGTCACCAAACTCTATTTTCAATCTCAAGTAGTCAAACACAACATTTGTAAATACGTGATTTTTCTCTAACATGTGATACATTAAGACTTCAGTACCAAGTGAAATGGTAGCATGAAAGTGAGGGTAGGTATCCTTAACTTATTTCTGACTTTGAAAAAGTCCTTTGTGTATGATTTTAAGTGTTTATTTTGAAACAATTTTTAGCTAAAATGTTGAAAAAATAGCACAAGAAATATATATAATACATATTTTAGATATTATATATGGCAAGAAATACTAGCATGATTCTAAACACACCAAGAGGTATCCTAGAGAAGTATCACTGTCCCACTTCATCCCTCCCATTCCCATTCCTCATACCATTTTGTCCCACTCTTTCTGTTACTTTTTGCACAGATGAGCAGATACATATATTTTAATTTCCTCCTTATTGCACAGAAGATTGAATATTAGAGACATTGTTTGTATCTAATGTTTTCCACTTAACAATATACCCTGGAAATCATTCCACATTCTATTTGCAGAGATCCTTCCACTGGTCCTCCACTTTGTGATTGTACTAGTTTTTCTCATTCTCTCTCCTATACATGGGTCTTTAAGTTGTTCCCAGTGTTTTGCAATTTAGAAAATAATGCCCCAACTATCTGTGTACATATTTATTTTGAGAGTTTTAGAAAGCATATCATAAGGATAAATTCTCGAGGTAATTACTAAGTCAAAAGATATGTGTATTAACAAATTCAAGAAGATGGAAATCATATCTAGGGTCATTTCAGAGAACAACACTATGAAGTCAAAAATCAACAAGTGGAGGAATTTTTTAAAAATTCAGAGATATGTGGAAACTAAACATTATTCTCCTGAACAACCAATGAGTCAAAGAATAAATCAAATTGTAAAATAACTTGAAACAAAGAAAAATGGGAGTAAAATGTACCAAAAGATAATAACAAAGGCAGTTCTAAGAGGCAAGTTGATAGAATCAAACACCTATATTAGAAGAAAAGCAAGGTCCCAAAAAGTAATCTAATGTTATGCCTCAAGGAAGTAGAAAAAGAGCAAACTAAGGTCAATCTTACTAAATGAAGGAAATAATAAAATCAGAAAAATTCATGAAGAGAATAGAATAACCAGAGAAAGGGGAAATGAAACTAATAGTTGGATTTTGAAAAAGTAAACAAAATTGACAAACACCTAGCTTGTCTGAGAGAAAATTCAAATAAATAAAACTTAAAAATGAAAGTGGAAAAATTGCTACAGATGCCTCAGAAATAAAACGGATGAAAAGGATCTGTCAAGAACTGGTGATGATCATCATCCTGAAAGACATAATCCTGAATGCTGAAATTCCAAAAGAGCAGAATCTCTAATGTCTAAAATTCTGAAAATTACAATTCCAAAAGATTAAAACACTGTCTGCTGAAATTGTGAAAATTTAAACCCCCACAACTGAAATTCTCATGAAAAACAGGGCTATATATAAAAGGGGGAGAGAACCAAATTCTGTGGAAGGGATTGGCCATACAACATGACAACAATGAAAACATCATTTTATAAACACATTATTCATCTGTGTTGGCATTCCTTCCCACTGATGAAGTTCGAGGAATTTTTGAAGAATTAAAGCAGAATTTTCCTGAAGAAGTCAATGATTTTCCTGTGCAATTCAAAATAAATTAAGTGTGCAGTAGGATAAGAAGACACTTGCACACGGTGGTGCTATTTGGTTACTGGCATTGTGTTCACCAAATCTGTGGTCTGACTGCGTGCATGCAAAATAGATCCCCACATACTCCAAACATAGAGGCATGACACAAAAGATGGGAAAGTTTAATCAGAAATACTCTTGTCAGTGTATATGGAATTGGAATTTCAAAAGAACAGCACCAAGTAGAAATGAATGTGAGCATGTTCTCAGAGGAGGGTAGAAAAGAAAAAGGGCAGATACTTATCAGGATGCAAGACTTCAAAATATAGCAGATGATTGTGAAAGTCAGCCAGCTCTTACTGACTACCTCTGTGCCACTGCCCATAATTGACCCCTGTGACATACCTTTAGATACGTCAAAAATTTTTTTTTTTTTTTGGGAGAGGGTTGTTTTCTTTTTCTTTCTCTTTTCTTTGTTGTAGCATTTTCTCCCCACTATTTTAGAATGGCAGCATAATTTTCTGCAATTCACTATGCTATGCACTTCTTTGTATCATTTCCAATACTGGAGGTATAAATTCTGTAGACTTTTAGATACTTTTGGTTTATGCTTTTTTTCTTTTTCTTTTCTTTCTTTTTTTTTTTTTTTTTAAATCAGATTTGACTCCAGGAAAGTGCATCATCACAATGTTCGCAAGCATTGTCCATGTACCTGAAAACATTGAAATTTCCTCAATAATTGAAGAGGTGTCTTTTTTGTACATCAGCATCTGTGATAGACAAAATTTCTTGAAATCTCAACTCTTTGGTTGACTGTATTTATGGTAGTGATTCAACTTGATTTTTTATTTTTTTTTTTTGCTTTGCTGGGGGTCAGTGTACTGGGGATTGAACTCAGGGGCTCTTGACCACTGAGCCACATCCCCAGCCCAATTTTATATTTTATTTAGAGACAAGTTCTCACTGAGTTGCTTAGTGCCTTGCTTTTGCTGAAGCTGGCTTTGAACTCACGATCCTCCTGCCTCAGCTTCCTGAGCACTGGGATTACAATGTTTCAACATTCTTGAAAGAATGCTACCTTTGAATCACAGCATTAGGGATTTGTGTCTTTTGGGATTACAACTCAAACTCTTAAAAATTGTATATCCTGGAGAAAATTGATAAATTCCTCGAATAATATAGCCTATCAAGATTGAATCAAAAAGAAACAGAAAGCCTAAACAGATCAATAACAAATAAAGTAGTAATTTTAAAAACTCCCAACAAAGAAGAGCTCAGGATCAGGTGGTTTTATGACTGAATTCTCCCAAATGTTCAAAGAAGAATAAGTAATGGTACTTAAACCGTTCTAAAACATAGAGGTAGGAAAATAGTTCCCCATTTTATGTTGGCATTACCTTGATGTATAAGCCAGACAAAGACATCACAAGGGAAGAAAATTAGAGACCAACCTTTCTTATGAACATCGATGGAAAAATCCTTAATAAAATATTAGCAAAACAAGTCCAACAACAATTTTATCAAGTAGGATTTCTCCCTACTTTAACATATGCAAATCAAAATGATATATTAACAAAAAGAAAGATAATAATTGCATGTTGTTATCAGGTGAAGCAGAGAAATCATTTGATAATGTTCAACATTCTCTCTTAATGAAAACTCTCAACAGTTCAGGTATAATGCTAATAAAGTAAATAAAATAGTTCAGTCAACAAATGGGTAAATGAACTAAAAAAACACAGATGGCCAACAAATGTATTTTTAAAAATTCAACATCCTTAACAATCAAGGAAATGCAAATCCAAATTACACTGAGATTTCATCTCCCTCCAATTAGAATGAGATTATCAAGAATACAAATAATAATAAATGCTAGGGAGGATGCAAGGTGCAAGAATAAAGGAATACACTGTAGGTGAGGTCTTAAATTAGTACACACACGGAAATTAGCATGAAAGTTCCTGAAAGACTAGGAATGGAACCACATGTGACCCGGCTACATTGTGTATTGGTATTTATACAAAAGAATTAAAGCCAGCATATTACACAAACACATACATGTTTACAAGGAGCACAATTCACAATAACCAAGTTATGGAACCAACCTAGGTGTCTGTCAACAGATGAATGGATTAAAATAAACATGTTATGTATAAACAATGGAGGTTTATTCAGCCATAAAGAAGAATGAAGGTCATTTGCTGGAAAATTGATGGAATTTGAAAGCAAAATAAGCCAAACTCAGAAAATCAAGTCATGTGTTTTCTCTCATAAGTGAAAGCTATGGAGAGAAAATGGAACAGGTTGGGTATGGAGTTCTTGAAAATGGAAAGGAGACCAGTAAAGTAGAACAGGACCAGAGGGAGGAATAAAGGGAGCAAACAGGGGTTCTAGAGAATCAAATTGACCAAATTATGTTATATGCATGTATGAATATGTCACAATGAATCCCACTATTATACATAATTATAATGTAATTTTTTAAAAAAAGGAAAGGCATACACCCAGCAAGTTAACCAACAATGGTCCCAGTTGCAAAAATGAAGGAATTCTATACTCCTGTGAAATCTTCTCTAGCCCTACTTGACTATAGTCCTCACTTGAGTCCCATCTACTAACAGGAATAGGAGGAGTCATGCTCATCACTGTCCTCGGTAACATGCCCACTGATCCTGGATGTGACTTCCATGGCCTGTATTCCAGTTCCATCCCTCTTCACTACAGTTCTAAAAGCAGTCCTGACCCCACAGAAATCTGCCCAGTGACCCAGTAGATGTCTTCCCAGGGACCCCAGAGGAGCAATATTTGTCAAAGCTCCTAGTAATGGGTCTAACAACTATGGACCCCAAAATGACCTATTATCTGACTCAATTCCTCCTCAACTTTTGTCCCAGACTTATCAAGAACCACAACCACCTATGTCCCAAATAACAGGCCTGCCAAATACAGCCCCCACATAAGATCTGAAAGTAGCATCAAGCCCTGCTTGTCTGAAAGTCCAAAGGTAGTCCTAAAAGTTCAGGAATCTGGCAAGAGAAGGTCCTCACCTACTAAAACCAGTCTGTAAATACTACAAAAGGTATTTGCTACTTCAAATGCACAAATACATGCACAAGCTATACAAATCAAAAAAATCAGCCGGGCATGGTGGTGCACGCCTGTAATCCAAGCGATTTGGGAGGCTGAGTCAGGAGGATCGCAAGTTCAAAGCCAGCCTCAGCAACTTAGCGAGGCCCTAAGCAACTCAGTGAGACCCTGTCTCTAAATAAAATACAAAATAGGGCTGAGGATGTGGCTCAGTGGCGGAGTGTCCCTGAGTTCAATCCCTGGTTCAAAAAAAAAAAGAAAAAAAATCAAGTAAACATGATACCACTAAAGAATTAATAAAATTCTAGATTCATTCATTGCTTGACAAAGAACTCAAAATAATCATCTCAAAGAAGTTACATAAGCTACCAGAGAATGCAGATAAACAACCAAATGGAATCAGGAAAGAGATCTATAAACAAAGTGAGAAATTTAATAAACACATAGAAAATAAAAGATAACCAAACTGAACTCACAGAGTTGAAGAAAAAAAGAGTTTTGAACTGAAAACAACAGTTTGAACTGAAAAAAAAAAAAAATCAATGGAGGACTGTGACAAGAGCGTCTATCATGCAGAAGAAACAGTCCAAGAACTGAAAGACAAGTCATTTGAAATTAAATGCTAGAGAAACAAAAAGAAAAAAAAAAGAGTAAAGGAAATATATACGACACATGGAATCAGGGAATGCATAATAAGAGTGCTAGAAGAAAAGAGAGGAAGAGCAAGAAACAGAAAACTTACTCAAAGAAATAATGATTGAAATTTTTCAGAATCTAGGAAGAGAAACAGACATTTTGATTCATAAAACCAAAAATCTTCCAAATAGTTTACATCTGAAAATCCTACACAGAAATTATCAGAAGTCAAATGCAGAGAAGGAATTTTGAAAGCAACAAAAGAAAACCAACTTATTACACACGGAGGAGTTATTTTAAGTATTTTTTCTGACCATAATAAAATGAAAACAGAAATTAATAACAGTAAAACAACAGGAAAATTACCAAACCCATGAAAACTAAGCCACAGACTCTGGAATGTTGGGTCAAAGAGGAAATCAATGGGAATTTTACAAATATCCTAGAAAAAGCAGAAAAGAAATCACAACTTACCAAAATTTATAGGATGCAAAATAAAATAAATAAATAAATAAAGTACTTCAAGCTTTAGAGCAATAAATGCCAAAATTAAAAAAGAAAAAAGGCTGGGCACTATGGCACATGCCTGGAATCCCAGCGGCTTGGGAGGCTGAGTTCAAAGCCAGCCTCAGCAAGGGCAAAGCGCTAAGCAACTCAGTGAAACCCTGTCTCTGGATTAAAAAAATACAAAATAGGGCTGGGGATGTGGATGTGGATCAGTGGCTGAGTGCCCCTGAGTTCAACACTCAGTCCCCCCCCCCAAAAAAAAAAAAGAAAAAAGAGGAAGAAAAAAGGTCTCCCACAAACAATTCAAGTTTACATCTCAAAGAAGTAGAAAAAAAGAAAAAAGAAATGAGCTAAGCTCAAAGTTTGCAGGTTAAAGAAAATGATAGAATAGAGTAGAAATAATTAAATAGGAAATAGAGAAACAATAGAAAAAAAATAACAAAACTAAAATTGTTTTGAAAAAAATAACTAAATCAACAAGCCCTTAGCTAGATGAACAAAGAAGAAAAGAGAGAACGCAAACAAAATCATCAGTGAAAAAGTAGACATTATAACAGAGGCCTCAGGAATAAAAAGGATCATGAAAGACTACTATGAAAAATTACATGCCAAAATCAAATATTCTATAACATAT
Organism: Glaucomys volans; assembly: GCA_020662805.1. NCBI lineage: Eukaryota > Metazoa > Chordata > Mammalia > Rodentia > Sciuridae > Glaucomys > Glaucomys volans. Next base: position 106,996 of record JAJEJO010002998.1, read on the forward strand.
ATCAATTTCTGGAAACATACAACCTACCAAAACTGAATCAAGAGAAAGAGAAGGCTGAAGACCAATAACAATAGGGAGATTGAATCAATAATCAAACACCTCTCAAAAAAGAAAAACCCAGGAACAGATAGCTTTGTTGGTGAATTCTACCAAACATTCAAAGAAGAATTAATATGATCCTTCTTAAAATCTTTCAAAAAATTGAAGAAAGGAATAACTCCAAACTCATTTATGAGACCAGCATTGGTTTAATAACAAAATCAGGTAGTCACCACAAGAAAAGAAAGTTGCAAGTTAATCTTCCTAATGAGCCCATTTGCAAAAATTCTTAATACAATACTAACAAAATAAATTCAGCCACATGACAAGGATCCTACATCATAACCAAGTAAGATTTATCCCTGAGATGCTAGGATAGTTTAATAATGCAATTCACCCAATGTGATACACGACATTAACAGAACGAGATGTTTAAAACTACATTATCATCTCAATAGATGCAAAAAAAAAGAGAAATTTGGTAAAATTTAACATCTTTTCATGATAAAAACTCAATAAATCAAGCATAGAATGAATGTCTCTCAATAAATATAAGACCACATATAAATATAAATATAAATATAAATATAAATATAAATATAAATGCCACATATAAGTCCACAGCTAACATTATACTCAATAGTCAAAGTTGACAGTATTTCCTTCCTCTAATACTGGGGAGAAGACAAGGTTATTCACTTTTACTACTTCTATTCACCACAATATAGGAAATCCTAGCCAGTGAATCAGAAAAATAACAAGCATAAAAAGTGCCTAAATTAGAGAGAAAGAGCTATTTCTTGTGGGTATGTGGCACATTCATATCTGTAGCAAACCCTAATAACTTTATGAAAAAAAATTAGAACTTGTACACTCATTCAGAAAAATGGCAAGATATAATGTCAAGATGCAAAAATCAGTGTTTCTATATACAAATGAGCTATCCAGAAAACAATTACATTTACAATAACACCAAACAGAGCAATATATTCAGGAAGGAATTCAAATATGAAAGTGAAATATGTGTATATTGGAAACTGTAAAAACTTATGAGAAAAAATGAAGAAAATACAAATAAATAAAAAAGTAATCCATGTTCATAGACTAGAAGAATTAATACTGTTAAATGGTCATTTTACTCAAAGCAATCTACAGATTCAATGCAATTCCTATCAAATATCCAATGTCATTTTCACAGAAATGGAAAAAAAAATCCTAAAATTCATATGGATCTATAAAAAATTCTGAATAGCCAAAATAATGGGAAACAAGAAGAATAAATCTAGAGGCATCACACTACAACATTGCAAACTATTTGACAAAGCTATCATAACCAACACAGACCATATAGGTGAACACAATAGAAAGCTCAGAAATAAATGCACACATTTATGGCCAGTTATCTCAAACAAAAGTGCCAAGAACACACAATGGAGAAAGGATAGTCTCTTTCAAAAACGGTGCTGGGAAAACAGGATATGCACATGAAGAAGAATGAAACTAGATCCCTTACATGAACATCAATTCAAAAGGGATTAAAGACTTGGGTTAAGACCCCAAACTGTAAAACTGCTAGAAGAAAACATACTGGAAAATATTCTTTTTTTTTTAACCTCATGCCAAGAATTTATTTTTAAAAGGGACTAATTGTTCGGAGGTAAACAAGAGTTCATTTTGAAAGGAATTACTTTCCACTCAGGCCTCAAATAATTCTCAAAGCAAAAATTATAAGGGAAGTAATGCATAATCAAAAATTAAAACTCAAACACACAAACAAGCAAATGAATCACCATGAAAGACAACCAGCAGAAACAATAGGTAATATTAAACCAATAAAGATTCACAATATGATCTTATACAAATATAACATAAGATTACTTAATGTTTTTTATAAATTTCAATATTTACTTTTTTATTGGTCCTTTGTAGTTGTACATGATAGTAGAATCCATTTTGACACAATTATATAAGCATGGAATATATCTTGTTCTAATTCAGACCCAGTACCTCTCCTTCCCCTTCCCTCTCCCGGTTTCTGCTCCCTTCCCACTATCAATCTTTCTGCCATTTATCCATAATTGTTTTTTTAATTAATTTCTTATGGATGGACACAATGGTAAGTACAGGAAAATACTCTGAACATTGTTTGGACAATAGTTTTTGGATATGACCCCAACACTGGCAACAAAGCCAAAATGGACAAATGTGTTTGCATCAAACTAAAATTCTTTTGCATAGCAAAGGAAATAGTCAACAACTTACAGAATGGAATATTTGTAAGCCATATATCTGCTAATGGGTTAATATCCAAAATAAATAAAAATGCAAATAACTCAATAACAACAAATCAAATAAACTATTTTAAAAATAGGCAGTAGACCTAAATAGACACTTCTCAAAAGAAGACATACAAGTATAGATACATGAAAAAATGATCAACATCACCAATCATCAAGGAATGGAACACCAAAACCACAGTGAGATGTCACTTCACAACCATTAGGTTGTCTATTAACAAAAATGAAAAATAACAAGGGTAGGCAAGACTGTGTAGAAAATAGAACTCTTAGGTTTTGTCTTGGTATAGCCTTTTTGAAAGAAAGTATAGATGTCCCTCAAAAGACTAAAAATAGAACTACCATTAGATTCCACAAACTGACTTCCTGGTATATTCCCAGAGGAATTAAAATCAATATATGGAAGAGAAGTCTGACTCCAATGTGCATTGCAGTATGATTCACAATAACTGAGATATGGAAGCAATCTAAATTTCTGTGGTTGGATGAATAGATGAAATAATTTTTTTTAAAAAATGTTATTTGGCCTTTGAAAAGAAGGAAGTGCACCATTTGTGAGAATATGGATAAACCTAGAGAATATTGTACCAAGTGGAAATAAGCTAGACAGAAAGATCTCACTTAGATGTGGAATCTAAAATAGCTAAATGCATGAAGAGATTTGTGGTTACTAGGGATTGGGGTGGGATGATGCTGATCAGAGGTTACAAAGTTTCAGTTATGCAAAATGATTAACTTCTGGGTATCAACCATAAAAACACCTCTCATATAATTTAGACAAAGATCTGATCACATATATGTAGATTATTTTTGAATTCTTGGTCCGGGATAGGAAAGATCATGGCTAATGGTCAAAAAAAGAGAGCATGTAAAAATGGGTATAGCCACACATCCTGTGTGGTCGAGGAAAAGGGTTCCTGTGAGAAGGATGGGCTGGCTATGAAATAATAGCTAAGAAATTTATTTATCATAAAGAAAAACAGGAAACAGAATTATCTTTCAAATCAGGGGCATGACCAATTGAGCCATTCATAAGGGACTGGCTCTAACAAAATGAAGGAGCCCACATTTTCTTTATTTATAGTGGCACAGATCAAAGGGGACCAGAAGGAGCTTCTTCCATGAGAAACAGGAGTGGGTGGAGAAACAACCCATTTTGCTCTAGTGGGTCATTGGCACATCCAGGGCCTGAAAACTCCCGCAGTGAACCAGTCTGCAGGGAAGTCACATACTCCAGACAATCTGGAACAATAGTTCATAATTGTCAGGTCCTGAGAACCAGATTTCCATGTCTAATAGCTCAACCAAGCTTGGTTTTATTTGCAGGCCATGAATGGTGCCTGGCATCTCCTCTCTTTTTCTCTTTTTTAAATGTAAATGATGTGCAGTACTTTGAGGTCCTGGATCTTGGCAGGATCTTGGTTGGATATGGCAACCTATTATCATGGTACAAAAAAATTAGTAGCAAACATATCATTCCAATAATATACCATGCAGAGTGTTTTAACATATTTCCAGGATTAAAACCATTCAATTCATGAAGTATTTGATCAGCTAGAGATGCAGGGTCCATGAGATCAATTTTGTTTTTCTGAATATCCTGGATGTGATGATGTAACTCCATTAGATCCAGGCTATTATTATTGCTATGTCAAATGTCCATTAGATGATTCTTAATTATCCCCCAGTTCCATTGGGAAGTATGACATTTGGCTGCACTAACACAGACATGCTTACAGTCATCATGGCATTTAAGCCTTTGTTTAAATTGGAGAGCAGAAAGCTCATTACTGATATTCATAATAGTAGCTGTTAAAGCATTTAATTTGATCTCAATCATTTTATCAATACTTAACTCCCAGGGGCCACAGCATCTTGACAGAATGACCTATGCCTCTAGATATAGTGAATGTAGGAACAGATATAAGCCTGAAAGAATACATTAAAATATATAGGAAACGAATTATCATCAAATAAGAAATAATTGTTAGAATGTAAATGTGAATTACTGATCTTTGTAGTGTAACATCAATCAATTTACTGGACTCTAATTTGGTCTTCATTACATGGTTACTAGTAGTACAAAGTATACCCAAATAATAGGGCATAGTCTAAATTACATGGAGTTTCAAACAATCAGAACAATTGTATATCTAAACTTATTTTGTATTCTGAAAATAGTTCTAAATAACTCAACTATTTTCCTAGTTTCTTAGGTCTTTTATTGTATTAAAAATTCAGATTAAACATGGTTGCCTGTAAATTCTTTTCAAGAAGAAGTAAAAGTGAAACACATTTAGTGGCAGTGTGCCTTCCTGGCTTTGGACCTTCTGGCGGAATTGACATTCTGATGTAACTGTCTTTAATCAATTTTTGAAGATCAATCCAAAACATATTCACCACTTTTAGAGATTTTATGTTGTATTGGCAAAACATTTGCACATTTCATCCATTTAGGAAAGGGGCCAAATCCTACTGCAGAAAAATTAAGGCAGTAAGATATTGGTGGATATTCCATAGAAATGACTGGTATGTTATGAGAAAGTCCCATTTTAGTGACTGTCTGGACATACGATCTTAAGTTCCATGGGCCAATACGATTTGCTGGTCTAGGACCCCATATACTGTCTTTTCCTCAAAGGTTACCTTTAGATAGCCAAAATATTTATCATAGGACCAGTATATAGGTAAATTTTCACTGTAGCCAGTATAATTAAATCCAGTCACATGGATGGGTGTACTGTATCTGTAAAACCTCCCATCATATGAGTATCATTAGTAAATACTGGGATTGATTCTCCAGTCCACATGGCTGGGTATATTAAAGGTGGATCTGGGAAATGAGTCCAATAAGTTTCCCCATGGACTCCATTTACTTGACAGCTCAATAGAGTTAGCATGGCCACAAATATTGTGGTTGGAAACATAATATCTTCTTGTTGTTGAGCCATCCTTTCAGCCTGTTGCATCAGATTCTTCAGTTGTCTCCATGATGGCAGGTTGGTTTTTTTTTGAAATATACAAATGTAGCCTCTACCCTAGAGTATTATAAAATCTGTTGTATTCTATTGCTCCATGTGTCACTCAGCAATGGTGCGACTTTTAATATCACAACTAAAATATTTTTCTGAAATAATTTTGTGAGATTTAGTGGGTTTATGTAGGGTTCTGTTTTCTTCTTTTTTATGTTTTTAAATTGTAGAAAAAAATTGATATAAGTTGGAGTATCATTAGCCTTAAATTAAAGACAATGGCCTAGCATTGTACAAATATTTAAATCATAGAAAGTGACTCAGTATTTTTATTTGGCCAGAAAAATTAGTAAAAGTTACCTACTGTTAAAGTCAATGTTATTGAGTTGAAGAGATCATTACAGTAAAACAAGTCCTAATTTTTGTGATATGTATGATTTGATTTTGTCTCTAGTAGTGGACTAAGGGACAAAATTACGAAATGTAGTCAATATAGATATTGAAAGTCAGTACAACTTGTATGTCTTATAGGTAATGGCCTTATTATCTTAAATTGTTATACTAGAATTGGTACTTTCAAATATTATTGGGTAGAATAAGAATTGAGATTATCTTTCAGGACAGTGATCCACTAAGTTATTTAAAAGTCTTAGAATTTTATGTCATTGATCTAGCAGTCATATTTTAAGGGATTAATGCTAAAATGAATTTTATGCATAAAGATACAGTTGTATGAATATTCTTTTTAAAATCTTTTTTGTATGAATATTCTTAATAACTTTGTTTTTAAAGTAGCAAAAATAATTTAAATGTCCAACATAGGATTTTGGATAAGTGAACTAACTATATGCAAAAAAAATCTGGCATTAAAAGTAATATTGTAAAAGAATACTAATTATGTGTAATTTAAAATAATTTTACAGTTTTAAAAATAACATTATGATTCTACATGTGCAAAATATGTATATGTATGGAAAACAGTTTAGAAGTTTATGTAGTAAATGTTAATAGTAGTTACTTATGCATTGTAGATTTTTAGGAGAGTCTTATATATACTTCTTAATTTTTCTTAAGTGTGTCTCTTGACAAAATTTAGGCAAGGTGTTTTAATTTTGAAACTAATTTTAGTTTCTTATTTGAATATCATTTCATAAAATTTCTATATATAATTTTGGATTAATATAATTAATTAATATAATTTAAATTATATCCAAAACACAAAACAGACAAGAGAGCTTTTATCCCCTCTTAGGTGAAGGTGTCAAAATATTTTTATATCTCATATTGCTAACCTTTAAATAAGCTAGTGTCTCTTGTCTTTTAAAAATAGTTTACTTCTCAGTGTAGAAAGTAACATAAAAATTTTATAATATATTTATTTAATTTTAAAATATTAATTGACAATTACATTTTTTTTTTTTGAACCAGGGATTGAACTCAGGGATACTCGGCCACTGAGCCACATCCCCAGCCCTATTTTGTATTTTATTTAGAGACAGGGTCTCACTGAGTTGCTTAGGGCCTCGCTAAGTTGCTGAGGCTGGCTTTGAACTCACGATCCTCCTGATTCAGCCTCCCAAGTCGCTTGGATTACAGGTGTGCGCCACCGCGCCCGGCTGACAATTACATTTTTAATTAATTTGTTTTTATTACATATGGTTGTAAGAGACCATTATTGTAGAAAACTTATCTTTGGAGAGAATCAGCTTAGTAAAAGGTTCTTTTATATCTTAGTAGGCCCAAATGATTTTCATGCTGACTTTAGGACCAGACTTTCTCAACATGACCCCCAGAACGCAAGAAATAAAAGGAAGAATCAACAAATGGGACGGACTCAAACTAAAAAGCTTTTTCTCAGCAAAAGAAATAATCAATAATGTGAAAAGGTAGCTTACAGAATGGGAAAAAATTTCACACACACTACAGACAGAGCACTGATTTCCAAAATTTATGAACTTAAAAAACTTTACACCAAAAATACAAAGAACCCAATCAATAAATGGGCTAAGGAACCTGGAACTTGGCAAACACTTCATAGATGATGATATGCAAGTGATCAACAAATATACGAAGAAGTGCTCATCATCTCTAGTAATTAGAGAAATGAAAATTAAAACCACCCTAAGATTTCATCTAACTCCAATTAGAATGGCTACTATCAGGAATAAAAGCAATAATAAGTGTTGACGTGGATGTGGGGGGAAAGGCACACTCATACATTGCTGGTGGAGTTGCAAATTGGTGCAGCCACTCTGGAAAACAGTATGGAGATTCCTCAAAAAACTTGGAATGGACCCACGATTTGACCCAACTATCCCACTCCTCAGTTTATACCCAAAGGTCTTAAAATCAGCAAAGTATAGGGATGTAGCCACATCTATGTTCTTAGCTGCTCAATTCACAATAGGTAGGCTGTGGAACCAACCTAGATGCCCTTCAATTGAAGAATGGATAAAGAAACTGTGGTATATATACACAATGGAATATTACTCAGCCATAAAGAAGAATAAGATTATGACATTTGCTGGTAAATGGGTGGAGTTGAAAAATATCATGCTAAGTGAAATAAACAAAGCCCAAAAAACCTAAGGCCAAATGTTTTCTCTGATCAGGGGATGCTGATACATAATGTGGGGGGAGGGGTTATGGGGGAGGACAAGAAAAGAATGGAGGAAGTATGGATGATGTAGAGGAAAATGGGACGGGAGGGGGTGGGGGAAGGAAAGATAATAGACTGAGACAGACAGTGTTACCCTATGTATATGTAAGATTATATGAATTGTGTGAATCTACATTGTTAAAAAAAGATATATTCCCTGCTATATAATTATATCAAAGTGGGTTCTACTGTCATGTATAATTAAAAAGAACCAATTAAAAAAAAACAAAAAAAATCTTATATTTTAAAGACTTGTTTATTTGGGAAACAATGATACAATTAACATAACAAGTTAGAAATAATTATCATAGTTAATTAAAACATAGTAATTGATGTTTTTATATTAACCAGAAGTTTTTTATATCAACGAAATTACAAACATGTGTAATATTTAAGTAGATTTTAGTTAAGAGTATCTAATGTTTTTATATATAATAGATGATATTTTAGCACCTGATAGATGATCTTTTAGCATTTCATCCTTGAAAATCAACAAGTACCTCCTTAATTATTTGACCAGCTGGAAAAATGTGAATTAATAATTATAAAGAAGCCTTTATTTTTATTTTTTTACTCAATTTAAATTAAACCTTTTTGGGGCTGGGAATATAGCTCAGTTGGTAGAGTGCCTGCCTCGCAAGCATAAGGCCCTGAGTTCAATCCCCAGCACCGCAAAAAAAAATAAATTAATTAATTAATAAATTAAACCTTATTAAGTCAACGTGAATTAAAGGTATTCGGATCCATTTATATTTTAATTTTAAATTGTGAGCTTGCTCATAAATGTTGATATCATGAAAATATAACTATTTTGTGTGCACATTTATAAATCAGTCAAATAAAAAGAAAAAGCTTTTTGTAACTGGAGCTCCAAAGCAATGAACAACTACTTAGGAATTTAAGATATAGCCAATTAAAATTTACATGATCTAATCATAAGGCAGGCCTGTTTTGATGGATCGGCCAGGTTTGAAGTCCAGTTCTTGTCCTAATGAATGTTGTTCACCCTTAAAATCATCCATAAAAAGCAAAATATCAATCCATTAAATGGCACAACTAGAACATCTTTTAACAACTTCAGAATTTTTTTCGTGTTTAACTTTGGCTAAAGACAATCTATTTGAGAGAATGAAAGAAGGTACTGGTGAAAACAGTAACTGTAGTTTGATAACAGCTGCCAAGGTGTGATCTTCCCAAGTTCATAAGGCCATTAGTTTCAAATCAGCCTGTAAAGATACTTATTTTATTTATTTAATTTTTTCTAGAAAGTTGTTAATCAGGAAAGTAGAAGACCTCAGCTAAGTATTTAATTTTCCTTTTCTTTTCCTGCTGTAGAATTAAGAAGAATTAGCTTTCAAGTGCAGGGGTCCAGGTGGGAGAGGCTAGAAATGAGCCCATGAAGACCATACAGTTCTGCCATTTTATTTTAATCACCACAGCCTGCACCATGGTACCTCCAATCCATGTGCCATTTCTCCGCTGGTGGGTTGGCCCTGAGGTGCTCTGCCTGGGCAGGACCCAGCCATGCTCTCTAGCAGGCGGCATTCCATGTGCTTTCCAGACAGCACAGGGGAGCATCTGGTCTGCTGCCTCCTTTCTCCGTTGGGAATCAGAAATCATGCCCTTTCTGCAGAGCAGGAAGCTGTGGCAGGAACACACATTTAAACTTCGAAACTTGCCAATAAATTTCCCCTTCTTAATGGAGAGATTTTCCCTGAATTCCAGATTAGGATCTTTTCTCCCAGCATTTTAAATTTGTGCATTTATTTCAACTAAGTTAGGCTTTACTTTCAAGTTAGGTCACACAACCAACTTCTGCAGCACTTCTGCAGGTAGGAACTTCCAGATGCAGGCAGACAAGGCCGGCAGACTTGCTGCTGGAGTATATCATTTAAAGGGACCAAGTCTGTTACTGAAAGGTGAAAAAGTGCCCAGAAAAACTACTCTGGATGCCAGAACTCACACAAGAGATCTTATTAGGCAGACAAACACAGTCTGCCCTAAAGAGATAGAGATAAAAAAGGTGGGGGGGAGAACATGGGTGGGGAGCTTCTTTTAAGCTCTCAGGGACAAAACGACCATAGAGCCAATTGTTGAAAGTTGAATTTTGGCAGGCTAGGGATCAGCCAATGGCTGGCGATGACAGGCTGATGAATGGACCAATGGCTGACTAGCTACAGGCACACAGGGAGAGTGAGAGGAAGAGACACAGCGCTGCTGACGGCTGCGGTTGTATCTGCCCAACGGTGCGGCCATTGCAGCTTTTTACAATATAGTTACCACTTTTAAGAATTGTAGAAGTTGCATTCTCTTTACTGAATTTTCACTTTGGCTGTGTTATTGAGTATAGCTGAACAGATTTGTCTTTTAGAGTTAAAATCCCTGATTTTAGGGTCATGCTATTAGATTCCCCTTTTTATTCTCTCTCTCTCCATAAAGTACTCCACTTGAGTGATCTGTTTTCATGAGAGGGGGCCAAACACCCACCTGACTTTTCCTCTTCTGAATTCCTCTCAAACAGTCCCATCCAGACATGAGGTATCACCTCATGTCCCACATGGGCGAGGAAAAGAGTTCCTGCCAGAGAGATGGGCTAAGAAATTTACTTATCATAAAGAAAAACAGGAGACATGACCAATTGAGCTTTCCATAAGGGACTGGCTCTAACAAAATGGAGGAGCCCATGTTTTCTTTATTTATAGCAGTGCAGATCTAAGGGGGACCTGTAGGAGCTTCTTCCAGGAGAAACAGGATGGGGTGGAGTTAAACAAACTTTTTTGCTGTAGCAGGTCAATGCCATATCCAGGGCCTGCAAACTCCATTGGTGAACCAGTCTGCAGGGAAACCACAAGGCTACCAGGGAATCTGGAGCAATATTTCATAATTGTCAGTTCCAGACAGCCAAATTTCTGTGTCTAACAACTCAACCAAGCTTGATTTTATTTGCAGGCCATGGATGGCACCCCACAAAGGGGACTGGTGTTGCTTTCTAAGGGAGATTTCCAAGCCTAGGATGAAGAAGTGGCAGATAGTACTGACAGCACCCAGAAAAACCACTCCAAACGCAGGAACTCACACAAGAGATTTTATTAAGCAGAGAGGCAGAGTGTCTGCCCTGAAGGGTGAGAGAGATAGAATGAGAGAGAGAGGAAAAAGTGAGAGTGAGGGAGAGTGAGAGTAAGAGTGAGTGAGTGAGAGAAATGGCAGGGGAGCTATTCTTAAGTAGTGGAATTTCACAGGCTAAAAACAATCTGGACCAATGACTGACTAGGAAGTTCACGGGCTAAAATTCTGGGTTGTAAAATGGTGTGGGGGAGGCTGAATAATGGCAGCAGCAAAATAGCAGATCTGATGCCAATAAGTATTACAGTTGAAAGAAGACCTAAAATAAAAGCAGAGCACTGCATAAGGAAAGAGTGAGAGATGGGATTTGTCAGCTGAACTATGTGAGTACAAGACTGTTGGGCACCAAGCCTGACACAGGAGTTGAATGCAGTTGACCAATGACTTCCCCTATTGTAGTGTATGTGGAGCACATAGGAGTCCTTTGGATCCACTGGAATCAAATGTGAATATAGTATTCCTGAGACACAGCACTACCTCTTTTGTTACATTGTTCTTGAAGGTCATAACTGAGAGGTCTCAAGTAACGATTTGGGCAAAACTTGGTCTAATTTAAATCAGGGTGGGGAAACATTCTCATGAGTTATTTGTGTATGTCTTTTCACTCTTTAAGGAAATGTCTTTTTCATCACTGTTTCTACGACAATACCTGCATAATCTATGTCACACCTGGAGCATACCCATGGGGCTCAACGTTGCTCCATGATTCTTCAAATTTTCCAACATTACTTCCACATCCACTCTCTTTTCAAGAACTTAATTTTAACACAGAAAGTAATAGACATATTCAAGAACTGGAAAAGCAAAAAGAAATGTTATTATTTCCAACTGTGATTGATTAATCCTGCGACTTGGAGTTCTGCTTTGAGAAGGACTCCAAGGTCATTACCTGTAGCCAGAGTGCTACAGTTCATTAGTGACACCTGCTAGGACAAATGGTAGTTTGCATGCTCTGTGTTCTCCATACCTTATCTAGGATAATGCTTCATTTTACATGTACCAATACTGAGCTTTAGAGAATAAGTAATTTGTTCAAAGTCCAATAGCTATTTAGCCTTAAAGTCAAAGCAAACAAGGTCTCCTTTATCAGTGCTCATTTCATTACACAATACTGGACTGAGATATTTGATTGCTTATTTTTTCCTATGAATAATTCAACTTTCCCACAGTTCTAACCCTATTTTTTATTTAAAAGGAAAAAAAACAACAACAACAAAGGTTGCTGAAAAGATTTTAACAGTAAAACCTTTAAAAGCTAGCTTAAACAAATTTTGGGGCATGTTATTATGTCAAAATTCCTAAATACAAAACTACTTATTTTAAAAGACTATTATAAAAAATATTAACCTTTGATATTCCTCTTCCCCAAAACCAGGGTATATTAGTGGTATATGGTTGTGTAACTAATTGACCCAGAATAGAGTGTATTAAAACAACAATAATCATTTATGAATACATTTCTGGAGGTTGGAAATTTGGGGATGGAAAGATGGATGGTTCAGATGAGTATTCTATTAGTTGCAGTCAAACAGTGGTTGAAGCTGAGGTCATCTCAAAGCTAAGGTCATCTGAAACAGAGAAGATTTAAATGCCTGGGAATTCGAATCCGTGGGCTCCTTGGGAATCCTATCTCTATACGACCTCTTCACATGATCTCTCTAGTCTCATGGCTTCAGGGTAGCCAAACTTCTTGCATGTCAGTCCAGGACTCCAAAGTGGCATGTCTCAAAAAAGTCTGGTGGAAGTTGTACTGCCTTTTTACCATCCAGCCTCAGCATAGTGTTCCTTCTGCCATACTGTCAGAGCAGTTACAAAGTCCACCAAGGCCCCAATTCTCAATGAAGGAGTTGATGCAACATTGTAAGAAATCAGTGTGGGATGGAGTATGTAGTAAACCTGACTCACAGGATTATAAGAGTTCAACTTTAGTAACTCAGAGAAGAGTCCAAGCATGATCGTGTCATAATGTTCTGAGAATAAGGTTAGGTTATTAATTATCCAAGATAAGAACTGCCTGATAAAATGCAGGGCATTCATTTAAATTTAAACTGCAGATGACAAATTTTTAACATTACTATATACCACACAATATTTGGGACATACTTGTCCAAAAACATTATTCATTGTTTATTAGAAATTTAAATTTAACTAGGCATCTTTAATTTTTGTTTGCTAAATCTGGCAACCTATCCCAGATTGACTCAGATGGTCAAAGAATTAATATTTCTATACAGTGTTCAGGTTGGGAATGAGACAATCTTACTGCTAGTATTACATTATTTTCCAAGCTTTCCAGTTTGGACCTGGTGATCCAAACTGACTTATCTGAAGCTGATTCCATTGAATTAGAACATCAACTTCCATGCTGCAAGACTTGTGCAAATTTGAGAACAATGTCTTTTTAGCTCTCTAGTTTCCCAGAGTTTTCTCTTTTAATCTTTCAGCTGTGCATAAGCTGATCTCCTGGCACTGGTTTTGTTTCCTGACAGGCAACATTAATTCATTTTCACATTCACACTAAAATCACTTCCCTCTCTGTCTAACAACAACAATAATGGTGAAAGCCCATTTGGAAAACAGCTTGATGGAACAGCTGCTTCATACTCATTATGAGTCTAACACTTTCTCTAATTTGGGGGAAGGGATGCCCATAATCACAAGAACATTATAGTTCAGGTACCAAGTAAACCTGATTTATTTTTCTACCCTCAATTTATAAAGTATCTCTTAATGTTTATGTAATCTTAAGAGACTTTCTAAAAATTTTCAGGCCTATCCAACCAAGATGTCTTGCAATGGCTTTTCTACTATTGCATAAGTTCCAAAGCTGCCTCACATTTCTGACGTCAGCAAAGGCTAGCATAAATCTTTCCCTTCATGTGACATTATTGGCTGTTGCATAATCCATTCTGGGTACCAAATCTAGGTCTGAGACTTAAAATTTTTACTAGCAAGCTAAGAACACATTTGGCATTATATTCTTCCTCTGTTACAGATAAGTGATAGTTGTGATGACTCACCAGAATTCAAGTTGCCATGGAAACTATTAGAGTGATACTACTACAGGTAGGAGTAGCAGGTTAATATTAGGAGTAGCAAGTTAACGTAAAGCCTTTCCCCCAATTCATGGGTAGATCCAGCTTCCCTCTTCATTGTTTCAGCAAAGTATGTAGCGAACACTGCTGGGGCCAACACGATATTCATTGGCATCTCTCTCCTTAATAACAGAACCTCAATTTTTTACAACTACCAACCCCATTCCATCATTTTAAGAACTCAGAAAACAACACTGAGACTGGTTGTGAGGTAGCTTGATGCACATCAATTTAGCTCCTGATGAGCCTAAGTCAGTGAGAAAATGGCATCTCTCTAGTCACTGTTACTTGTCCAGGGCAGGCAGGTGGACATGGAAAGGCAAGTAGCTTCACTGAAAGCCACTCCAAGGTAATGTCAGAATTAGTCTTGGAATTAAGCCAACATAAACCCCAGCAAAATGGAGAGCCAGAAAGAACTTGGTCCTTCATGGCGTCACTGATCCACAGCTTTGAACCACACCTAAATAAAAAAGAGAATATAATAAATTTACTTATTTATTAATCATTTTGAGGTGGGATTTTCTGATTCTAGGTTAAGGTTAAAAACTTTTTTTACCAACACCACATTTTATAAGTATGTGGAGATCTCACCAAACGGTAAAACAATCTTTCACCCAAATCCAGACCAGCAAATGCTTGACCCATTGCAGCCTTAACACTGTAGTAGAATTATTGTTCAGTTATGGCTTACTGTGATAAAGGAAATTCTGAGGCAGAAACAAGGATATTCTGAGCAGACAATATATCCGTGACATCTGATCAGGTCATGTCACCCATCGTAGTCCCAGCCAGTTGTCTTTTTCTGTGTGTTTACATTTATTTAGACGACCAGCATCTGCCTAGCACTAGAATATTTCCAGGATTCATCCACTTCTAGCGTCTGAGATTTTAAGCAAAAATATGGAATTTATTGGCTAACATGGTTGAGAAATACAAAGATGAAATCAAACTTCAGTTATATCTAAATTCAAGGTTTCTAATGATATCAAGATTCTGTTCTCTTTTCATTTCTCTCCATTCTGTTTTCCACTCAGTTGTCCTTATTATCAGTTGGGCCTTAACCCCAGCAGATCAAAAACTCCAAGCAGATCTAATTTACAAAATTTCTGAATACCAGATATGAAGCCCACTCTTTCTACATCAGTATCTATATTCATCTGATGAGTTCTTTGGTCAGAGTCCTTCTCCAAGTAACAGTGGTTCTTAGGGCAGAACTGTATACTCTTAAAATCCATATGTTGATGTCTTAACCCCAAATGTAAGTATACTTGGAGATAGGGTCCATGAGATGATGAGGGTTACATGAGGTCACAAGGATGGGGCCCTAAAGCCAGGGAGCTGGTACCCTTATAAGACAAGGAGACACCAGAGTTCTTTTCTCCAAGAGCACAATGTATGAAGAAAAGCCCATGTGCACACAAAGAGATGGCAGCCACCCACAAGTTAGGAGAAGAGGCCTTGAATGAAGCCTACCCTGCTGGAACCTTTGTAGGACTCTCCATCCTTCAGAACTGTGAGAAATAAAGTTCTGTGGTTTAAGCTGCCCAAGGGTTGGCATTCTGTTATGGAAGCCTTATCAGGAAGGCAGGAAAAAAAGCTAATTTTAAATAAGATTTGATATACTCTATAGACTAAATGTATAGGGAGTCTACATTTCCCAGCCACCATTGCAAATAGCATGGAGTCTATGCGATTAAGTTAGGGCCAAAGAAATGGAAAATGGGAGTCTAGGCCTTTAAAATCATCCCCTGAAATCCTCAAGCTCTTTCTTCCCTTCCTCAGAAGCTTAAGATGTCACTTGTTCTGTATGATATGGTTGCAAGGCTGAAGGAGGCTGGGCCGCTGACATCCTGCTTAGAGGAGAGTTCGCTATCCGTACCAACTAGAATGTAAGCAAGAAAACACCTTTGTCTTAAGCAACTGACATTTTCAGGATTTGTTTGCATACAGACAAGTCTTGCCTAAGTAGTGTGCCAACATGGAACCAAACTGCCAAATAATACCAATACATTAAGTGGAGAAGTTACAAATTCTAAAATCCTTCCTTTGTTCAGGGAAGTAGAGGTTATCTGGATTAATGTGTTAAAAACTAATGGAGCCAGGCACTTTGGTGCCCATCTATAATCCCAATGGCTCAGGAGGCTGAGGCAGGAGGATGGAGAGTTCAAAGGCAGCCTCAGCAACAGAAAGGCATTAAGCAACTCAGTGAGACCCTATCTCTAAATAAAACACAAAATAGGGTGGGGATGTGGCTCAGTGGTCAAGTGCCACTGAGTTCAATCCTTAGTTCCAAAAAAAAAAAAAAAAAAAAAAAAGGAATAGGAATGTAATTTCAACATCTAAAGGAAAAAAAAAATAAAAAACTCAAATCTTCACACTTTCCTAGTTTGTGTGTGTGTGTGTATGTGTGTGTGTGTTGCTGGGAATCAAATCCAAGACCCTACATATGCTAACAAGTGCTCTATCATTGAGCTACATCCCTGGACTCATCAGATATAAGTATTTAAGTAAGATGCTATTTGTGATTTGCTTTAAAAAAATCTTCAACAAAAGAGAGAAGAGTTAAGACACCATAAAACACTGTGAATTGTCACATCTATGTGAGAAGAATGCAGGGATTCTCATACTCTTTTCTTATTTTTATATGTGGTTGAAATTGTTAAATAAAGTTTTTTTAAAAATCCAGATGGTCAGAAGAGATAGAATGAAAAGAAATTTTAAAAACCTCAATCACAATAAATAGAAGGCAGAATATCATGACAGAAATAGATCTAATTAGATCAATGATCTAAATAAATGTAAGTGTACCAATCATACTAACTAAAAGACTTTCAGATTAGAAAAAAAAATGTAAGAAAATATAGCCATATACTATCTGCAAGAAAGAAAACTGAAATGACAATAAAGAGACAGAAGAAGTTAACTAAAGAAAGGTGCCATTTATATCTGATAAAATAGATTTACAAGCTGGGTGTGGTAGTACATACCAGTAATTCCAGCAACTCAGGAAGCTGAGGCAGGAGGATCCCAAGTTCAAGACCAGCCTCAACAACTTAGTGAAGCTCTAAACAACTTAGCAAGACCCCGTCTCAAAATAAAATAAAAAATGACCACTGTGGCTCAGTGGTTAAATGCCCCTGGATTCAATCTTCAGTAACAAAAAAAAAACAAAGCCAGACACAGTGGTGCACACCTGTAATCCCAGCGGTGTGGGAGGCTGAGGCAGGAGGATCAGCAACAGCAAGGCACTAAGTCACTCAGTGAGCCCCTTTCTCTAAACGAAATACAAAATAGGGCTTGGTATGTGGTTCAGTGGTTGAGTGCCCCTCAGTTCAATCCCCGGTACCACCCCCCACTTCTACCCCCCCAAAAAAACAAGCTAACTTCGTTGTTAAATTTATCATTCAATTGTCTACCCATAACCACCTTCCCTTTCTTCCTTCATAATAGAACTCTGGTATTGTTCAGTGACAGTCTCTCTACCATGGGACTCAGGAAAAGATGACTCATCCCCAACTTAGGGATAGACCTTGACAATGACTAATGTCTTCTGTTTACCAGTGATTTGCTGAGAAGTGAACACATCAGCCAATGAGAAGTAAAGGAAGGCGGTTGGAGGGCTTCTAGGAAAAGTTTTCTCAAGTTTAAAGAGACACTGAAAATGGCATTCCCTTTTTCCCTCTGGATTTTGTGGTATCTGAATGTGCTGCCTACAGTGGGCATGAAGGGAGTTGGCCAGAGAAGAGAAGGTCCCACTGAGGATGGCAGAGCAGAGAAATGAAGGGAATCTGGCTCCCTGAGGACATCCTCAAGCTGCTAACTCAAAAAACAAGCAGCCATCCTTTGTTAATCCAAGTCCTCTAAAAAGGAGAGGCCAGGATAGAGGTAAATGCACAGGGATTTTATTAAGGGAGTAAGAGAAAATGGGATGGGATAGGGAAAAGCTGGTAGAGCCATCAGAATACCATGTGAGTTTAACCCCAGAGGAAAGGAGCCAGAGAAGGAAGGTTGAATGGAGCTCCACCTCTCCCAGGAATGTGCTCGCCTTGATCTGCCAGCTGCACTCAGTCACTGGGGAAGCAACCTGTGGGAAGCACAGCTTCCATGAAAATGCAGGGAGAAATTTCAGAGCAAAGCAGCTAAAGTTGTTGGTGGACACTGCTCTCTGTAGTCAGAGGTCTGCAAATCACATCCTCATGGCCATCCGCCCTACACTTCTCTACCCCTCCTCCTCTTCTCCCTGGATTATTATTATATTATTATTTTAATAAGAGTCCTAACTATTTAAGCCAAAAGGTATCGTGACTTACCACAGAGTCACCATACAATAATACATCAAGCAGGTCACGAGGAGAATATAACAATTCTACACGTGAGTTTGCCTAACAGCTGAGCATCAAAATATATTAAGTAAATGTTGACAGATGTATGAGAAGACATGAAAAAAAATCCACATGGGTAGTGGAATGCTTTTTAATACCTCTCTCAGTGATTTATAGATTAAGCGAAATATAATATTAGTAAGGACACCAGAGAGTTAAACATCATCATTAACAAAGTTCAACCACCCAAAAGTATTCATTCATTCATTTCAAAGACTTACAAAAATAAGTATATGATAGTAAGATTCAATGCATATCAAATAACCCATGTGTCCTTTGGGCTTGTATGTAGAAGAAAGAATAGTCCCATAATTACTTGATAAAATGCATTCATATATGTTCAGTTTTTTTGAAGAGTTTGTTGGCAAATGAAAATTAACATATAAAATGCATGAACATTTTGACAAAGTAGTACATGAATAATCTGTAAAATATTATACATGTGCTGAAAAGCTGCAATCTACCACCATCCCACTCCCAATTGGAACTTTTCTTACCTCCCATCCCCACCAGAGCAACCTTTTTAACCATTATTGGTTTTATTTCTATTGACCACTAGTTGTTACTTTCATCTTTAGAAAATGTGCTTTTAACTCTTTTCCTTCATTTATCAACTTTTTAAAATTATCTATTAGCTCCACAATTTACAAACCTGACAATTTTTAACTAATAATTTAATACTTTTCCTACTTTCTTAAATAGTTTACAAGGTTATAAATAGGTATTTTAGGTTTTTCACTGCTATAACCAAAAGATCTGACAAGAACAGTTTTAGAGAAAGAAAATTTTATTTAGGGACTCACAGTTTCAGAGGACTCAGTCCCAGAGGGCCAACTCCATTCCTCGGGACCTTAGGTAAGGCAGAATGTCATTGTGGAAGAATGTGGTGGAGGAAAGTGGCTCAGGGCATGGCCACCATGAGGCAGAGAGTTCCCCTCCCCCTGACAAAATATAAACCCCAAAGGCATGCCCTTTCAACCAGCCTCTCCAGCCACACCCTACCTGCCTACAATTACCACCTACTTAATCCCTACCAACGATTAGGTTAAAACACTCATATCCCAATCATTTCACCTCTAAACTTTCTTACAGTATAATAATTTAATCATTACTAAATGTTTCTTTCCTCACATATTTTATTTGACTCATTTATATTTCATTATCTTCAGACAGGAGTCTTTGATCCTCACTTTGAAGACAGAATGTAGCCTTCTTATCCCTTCCCTACTTATCATCACCCGCCCACACCTCATTAAACTTATTAGCTGTTATATATTTTTCACAACAAAGAAAAAAAAATCTTCATACTTTCCTCGTAGGTGTACTTGAAAAGTTAACTTCTACAAGATAAGAAGCCACCTTAGAGACTGAAGAACAGGTGAGCCCAGGAAGAGAGGAAAAGGCTCCTGAATCACAGGGTCTCTACCTCTCACTGATAGTGAGGTGGTCCTGCAAGTCTCATCTGTGGCCCCATGTGTTAGTCAGGTTTGCATCACTGTGACCAAAATACCTGACAAGAACAACTTAGAGGAGGCAGTGTTTATTTTGGCTCACATGTCAGAGGTTCAGTCCAGAGTCAACCAACTCCATTTCTCTGGTTCTGGAAAAGGCAGAGCAACCACAGCAGAAAGGTATGGCAGAGAAAAGCCACAAGCTACTCAGCTCATGGCAGCCAACAGCATAGGAAACAGAAAGGGAGAAGGAGGAGCCATGGGGACAAGATATAATCCCCAAGGGCATTTTCCCTGTGACCCACTCCCTCCAGCCATATCCCACTTGCCTATAGTTACCACCCAGTATAGTAGTCCTTTCAAATTATTAATCCATCAAATGGATTAACCCAGTGATTAGGTTACAACTCTTATAATCTAATCATTTCACCTCTGAACATCATGCACCCCATTTCTTCACCTATAAAATGAATTATGTGGTCTATTCCACTTATCTAAACTTTTTGGGCAACATTAAGGAAAAATGAAAACAGAGTGAAATTATTTGATTCGAGTACCAAAAAAAGAAAGCACATCCACAGTTTAGAAAATAATTTTGATTTAAAGTAAGGAAAATGTCAACAGTGTCCTTTATCCATGCCACTGGAGTTCAATGTGTTTCTGCTCCAGTGGTATGCAGAGATAGCATATTTATTCAATTCTTTTAGTTAGAAAAATTAAAATGCAAATATATGTAAATTATGGACATTATAAATGAGAACATGGAAGAAAAATAAAACCCTGATTACTGGTTGGCTAGAGGGACATTAACAGAATCCTGAAATGAAACTCAAAAATCTACGGTTGGAAAACCACAGCCAAGATAAATCCCCACTCTCGCCCCTGCATTTCTAAAGTTGCCACCTGGATTCTCTATCAGCAGTTAATGTTCAATTCTCCTGGCTGCATTAACATTACATGTGCGTAGGAGGTACAGAATATCATTACATAAAACTCAAATACGACAAAAATTCTACCATATTTTCTAAATATGACCTTACTTGCTACCTTAAACTACCCATTTCATCTTTTGGAAAAAACTTAAATCAGAGAGTTCTAGGTAAACTCAATGAAATCGGAATTTTATTCTTTAAAACCTAATCCCTGAGGTTGCAGCTAAATTCCAAGAACGAGCATAGAATAGAAGACCATAATACTTAACATCATGCCATTGGAACTGGAGATCATAGCCTCATTTGTCTACACTGACATCCACTTCAACATCCTGTTTTCCTGTAGTCACCAATTGACACCTTCCCCCATAGTGTCTGCAGAGCCAAGCACACCCATCTGGCCCCTAGTCAGTCATATTCTCCATACTAGCCATGCTACTGCCTCCCTCATCCCAGTGAAAGGCTTCCCTAGGTCTTGGGTCTCCTTTAGTGATTTCTCTGATCCTCTTAGCAGTTGTGTGAAAGATGCTACGATGTTCTCCCCTGCCAGTCTCAGACTATAAGAAACCTCAAGACTGTCTCAGCCTCTCCCTATCTAAAAACAAGATGGCAGTATGTCTATTCTGCTCTTGCTACTAAGTGAGGGATGCTGGAAACTCAAAGACATGTTGTCTTCTAAAATCCTCCCTTGGTATGAAGCACAGGTGTCTCCTGCCTTTGGATCACATATTCTCTCACTCTTCTACCCCTCAGCAGGACAAAGGTTCCTTTCTTAGCAGTACTCTTGCCACCTCCAACTGTCTTTATTCCCTTCTGCTTTGCTCTCTTCCTTCAAGTTCATAAGGTCTTTATCTAGTTTAGGATCTGGGGCAGAAAGGACACTGAGGTTCTGCTCCTAACTAGGACAGAGAACTCCTATCAGATCAATCCAAGAGCAGATCATACTGAAAACTCAGAACAAAATATGGAAAAATAACTACCTGAAGGCACTTGGAGAATAACTAAAAACAAGAAACATGGAAGGGGGTTCAACATTTGGTGAAAGGGAACAGCATACCATTCTTAAGGTGTTTTTACTTAAGGACAAACAGGGTGGCTAAAATGCATACAGGAACTAGTAGAGTTATTAGCTAGAACAACCAGAATGTGAGGCTACCATAGCAGCAGGAAAGTGAAGAGGGAATCCCAGAAAGGAAGGAGCACAAATTCTGCATATAAACTGTTCAAATCTCTGCCTGATTCTTGAACTCTGCTTGCATAGGAGAGACTTCAAGAGATTCAAATAATTCTAAAAGAATTGGGCAGCATTGGAGTTGCTGCCATGGGAAAAACAGAATTTTGGGTTTTAATGCAGTCTAGTTAATTGCTTACTGAAACAAAAAATCAGTAGTCTTCAGAGGACTATTGCAGAATAGTCAAAATAGTCAAAAGTGAATGTTGTATCACTCACAGTGCCCAGAATGCAACCTAGAATTACTAGACATATGCAGAGACCTTATTCAAGAGAACAGGTGATCAATGAAGACTGAACTAAGGTGATGCAGAAGCCAGGCAAGGCAAGATACCAGGCAAGAATTTTAAAGCAGCTTGTAATATGCCAAGGGTGGAGATTGGGAAGGGCATAAAGGATCATTCTAGGTGATGGTAGTATCCTAATGTTTGATAGACATAAGGTCACAAAGTTGTTGTATGTGTCAACAATGACTGAATATACACTTAGGATTCGAACATTTTGCTACATATAAATTTTATCATTGAAAAAGATAAAATTGAACTCTTGTTAATGATATGCATGCTTAAGTAGTGAGGAGCAAAATGTCATCAGTTTTACAATTCATCATAAAATGGGATAGAAATCTCGATAAATTCATATCAATAAAATATAGCATAAAGGTAATTATAGAATCTATGAAATAGAAAAATAATCATTGCAATGTTTCTCCATGTTTAAAGCTTTCATAATAAAATGTTGCAAATAAAACTCTTCATCTTATTTGGAAAGGTGAGAAAAATCACTTTTACTTCAAACTTCATTATTTAAACTAAAACAATACTCCTAAAAGACATCAGCTTATATTTCCCAAAAGATTGAATTTCAAATTCTACTTTAGAATTTGAATCCTTCATTTCTCTTTAAATTCCAGCTGTAAGATACCTTCACTAGGAAATGGGTGACTCTGGGCATAAGAAAATGTGGGGGGAATGAGAGAGCAATCAGTTGGGGAAATCCAGTAAATTTCATAAGCAATTGTCAAAAACTACATGGGGCGAGCATTTGGAATCATTGTTCGGCATTTACATTCTCAGTAAAGCTTTCTAAATATCATTATCTCTTCCACTCAGTATAATCAGTCTTGAGGGTGAGCGGGAGAGGAATTTTGCTGTAATTTAGTGGGCTACACAGCATAATTTGCAATAGCCAAATTCAAAGGTCAGAATGTAGCATACTGTGGTAGAAGAGCCCTGACCAGGAATTAGCACGTTCAAGTTCTAGGTTCATCAGTGTCATCAACCGCATAAGCAGCATGGCAAACTCCTTTTCCAAGGCAGCAGCATCAGTTCTGGGGCCCAGAATAGTTTAGGCAGTGGGCAAAAGCAGGGCAGTCAATAGTTGAAAATGACTTCATACTGATTCCAGTTTCTTGAGATTTCTGCCTCATTGAAATGAAGAGACATAAGGTATTATCTATGCCAAACAAGGGAGAAAGTCTAGTGTTCTGCACTCCAAGAAACTCGCAAGAATGAATGTGATGCCCTCTTATCCTAAAGGCAAGGAGTGGGCCAGTAAGCACTTCAGCAGCTGGAAGTGAAACAGTGGCGGAGGGAGCACTGTTGAAGGACAGGCTACCAGCCAGACTTTAGCAGCTCTGGACATGGGGAGCTGTGTAAGGATGTTGTGGCAGGAGTCTCGGGGCCTTTGGAGTGGAAATCTAAAGTGCTGATGGTAGGAAAGTTGAAAAACCATGCCATCTTGGATACAGATTATGGATGCACAAAACATTTAGGGATACTTCTTAGTATGGTAGAAGGGGGAAAGGTGGCATCTGAAGGTGCTTCAGAAAGGAGATGCAGTTAGAAATAGAGAATGCATTTGGATAGTAGAGGAAAAGGCAAAGAGAAACAGAGGAAAAGACTGTGATAAGCAAGAGGTAAAGAATAAAAAATAAGATATTTCCTGCCAAGGTAAGGACTCAAGTAGGAACTGCTTCAGAGAAATGACCAAATTGAAAAATAACAGGTGGAAATGATAGGAAGGAAAAATAGTGGGAAACCATGAAAAGGAAAATCCTAGAAAATAAGCTTAGGATATTCAAAACAGAAGACTCCAGAGAGTCTTCTAGAACTTCCTTCCAGAAAGGAAAGAACCTAGAATGAAGGTGAAAAGAAAAGAGAAGAAAGGAATCCCAGGTATAATGAACAGAAACACATTCAGAAAGTCCCAAAAGGCATACCTGAATAAACCGGAAAATCATCATATACTAATGGATTTGAAAACTTGGGAAAGTAGAGAGTGGTAAATACCTAATACTTAAGTACTTAATAATAGTAATAATGTGAAGATGTAATCAGATCGTGAAGAGAGTTGAGAGTGCGTAGGTATTATATAATCATAAAATATGGCTTTATTGTTGTGTGACTAATGAGAATATGAAGAAAACAGATCCATTATCCAGGAGCTATTGAAAATTAACTACAACACAGCAACTAAGGAGCCCGCTTTGATGTACTTCCAGCACTTAGCACTAAAGTGAAGCTTTTAGGTTAGGACCAGACATGAGCTCATTCAAGAAGTCAGAAATTAAGCACCCCAAGGGGATGAGGGCCCACCCATGCATGAGAAGCTGAAATGCACTCTCATCCCCAAAAGAGTAGCTGTTCAATGCAAGGATAACTCCTGAATGCCATGCTTCTTTTGCACTACCTCAATCAGTGTCTCAGGGAACCTAGAGTACCCAGTGCCAGATATTATGGGTTGTCTCCCAAAATATGTTCTTCCCTCCTTTCTATAGTTAATATCTCCCCCAAATTTAGCATGACCTATGGCTGACCAGCTCAAGAGTATGCTTCTCAGCCTCCCTTGAAGTTCTGTGTGCCCTGTAACTATGTTCTGGTCAATGGGATGAGAGAGAAAGTCATATTAGCAACATAGGTTGTGACCTTTGCATTTCTCCCCTTCCCCTGGCCAGAATGTGACTGACTTGGTGCCAAGACTCATAGTCTCCCCTTTAGACCATAAGATGGAAAAAAAAGTGCATCAACAACCACAGAGCAACAAGGTATGGAGTACCTAGGTCCCTAATATGAAGCCACCATAACAGTTCTGTACTGCTTTATGTTCAGACTGTCACATGAGAGAAAGTAAACTTGCACTTTCTTTAAACCATTGTTATTTGGGCCTTTGTTAACAGCCATACCAATATCATAACTGAAATAAACAGCACCGCTTATGTAATAGATATGAATTTTTCAATTCAAGCAGTTGAACGTGTGAGAGTTGTGAATTAATATTTCATTGTGTCAACTCTCTATTTCAAGCTCCCATCCAACTTCTTGGTGGCAAAAAAAAAAAATCATGTCATTCAAGTCAGAGTTTTCTCAGTCAATCAGGAATTTCTTCACTACTTAAAGGTTTTTCTTCTCACCCTAGTCTCCTGGGAGTTCAGGCAATGTCCATGTATAAGAGGGAGTTGTGGACTTGGTCATCATAAAGACTTGCTGACATCTCCCAAGTTGGAAATCCTTCCCTATCTGGGTTCCTATGATGTTCAGGTACATAGGACATTAGTTGACAGTTCCATTCCTAACAGTGAGACCCTCCAGGAGTACTGGCCTTTTTTTAGCCATGTTCACATCACAGGTAGCTACACAGAAAAATGACATCTTACTGTTCCCTGCACTGACTCAGGGAGCCTGCTCCAGGCCTCCAGGCCCAAGTTTCTAATAATTTCCATGTTCTAATACAGAAAGGCTTGCATTATTCCAAGTAAGGAAAAAAGAAACAAGGTCTAACCCCCTCTATTTTTGAAACCACAAACTTCTCTAGTGATTCTCCTATCATCTCCTCCACTCACACTTCACATTGCAAGTGCCAAGAACTTAAAAACCACTATTACAATCTACCTGAATGCCTGTAACTCCATACTTGGCAAAACAATACCCTCTTCCAATTTTCAACAATATAGTTCTACGAGTCATTATTTAGTGGAATTAAATATCTATTTATGCCTAGTC
This sequence comes from Glaucomys volans, assembly GCA_020662805.1. Taxonomy (NCBI): domain Eukaryota; kingdom Metazoa; phylum Chordata; class Mammalia; order Rodentia; family Sciuridae; genus Glaucomys; species Glaucomys volans. The sequence continues at coordinate 133,178 of JAJEJO010002998.1, forward strand.
AGGTCTTCTCTCTAGACACTTTACACACCAACTATATGTACATGTTAACCAAATCTCTACATTGCACACTCTGGCTCTCCAAATGATATGTAAATGCTTTATATCCATGATAGTCATGCCTGGTTATGTGTGTTCATTAGGGATGGAAAGGGCAGGAGATCTCCAATTAGACTTTCATGATTTCATCATGAAGTTCATCTGCTTTTCCACATGGATGAGGCTCATAGCATGATGTATTAGATGACACCAAAGAGAAAAAGACAAGAGTAGTCAACTCTGTGATCACCTGGTCATTGGTGGCCTTTTTTTCTGCTCTGCCTTGGCTCCCCTACATTTTTACACCCTGAACAATGCCATCACCAGTCTCTCCTTTGTTTCTCAAATCCCAGTTCCAAACATGCCACCCTGAAACCACAACCTCTTATTCTTTCAGATTTTATCTGGCATCCATACTGCCAGATTTCCTGACCTCAAACCACTTTCATTCTGTCCATTCTCTACTTATCCATGAGTTTCCCCTTTGTTCTCTCTCGTCTTTGATTTTGCGTCCATCCTAATCACTCCCTTGCTAAAATCCTCAATTCCCTGGCTGCACTCTCATCTGTCATCCTTGCTTGGGAAAAGCTGGATCCACTAAGAATTCTACCCTCTTCCTTTCAGAGTTAGCAACTAAACTTATTCATTCATTCCCTCAATAAATATTTCTTGAGCATCAACTATTTAGCCGGCCTCATTCAGGCATCATGAAGACAGTGGTAAGGAAGACAGAGGAGACCCCTGCTCTCTAGAACCTGTATGCCGAAGGACTGGTCTCACTTGCAGTGATGAACTCTTACATACAGGCATTCAGAAAGACCAGAAAGTCCATGCTGTTTTTCTTGTAAGCCTATTTTCCCACTGTCTGGTGTGATCATTTTATACCTTTTGCTTTCTTTCAAGTCTCCCATTCTCCCTGCTCTATCTATAACCTATCCTAATGGTCTTGCTCATTCTTCTGTGGCAGAAAATAGATAAACAAACAAGCTGTAAACCTCATATATCTACATCTGTCTTCCCTCCTGTTATAGTTTTTCTGCTTCTTGCAAAACCGGTTCCTTTACTTGTGTTCTGGTTAAAATTCCCCCAGCTTCTTCAAGGACTTGGCTTCCTCAGTTGCCACCTCTCTACAGGAACATTCCCATCACGTGGAAATATGTTCTCCTAAAGTCCTCCTTGACCCGATCACACCTGAACTTCTCAAAGGAGATGTCTACTCAGCCTTCAACTTGTTTATCCCCATCTACTCTTAAACCCAAGATGATCCCAACACAGCACTAGCCATGCAACCCTATGCCACTGGAATAGCTCTCATGGTCATCAGCTGTCTGCCTGTCACCAAACTAGCACTTTCTGTTTTTATCTTACTTGGCCTCTTGCCAGTATTCAACCAGGTTGATGATTAAATCCCTTCCCTCCTCAAACATTCCCTGTGTTTTGGCTTCTACAAGATTTCCTCTTGTCTGGATGGTAATTCCCACTCTTGGCCTGAGTTCTAAAGCATGCAATTTCTTTGCACTCTCATTTTTTCTCTCACAATTTCCTTGCAGATAATCACCCTCAACATGACTTTAAACACTGTGATATGTATAATTCAACTACTCCCAAATATATATCTCAGCTCAGACCTCTTCTTTGAGCTGTTGACTCACATATACGACTTGAATTCTGCCAATCCCAATAGATGGACATGTAGATTGTTTGATTTAGTCCACTTTTCTTCATTTATTCTACTCCCATTCCAAGGCCGAGCTACCTGAACTACTGCTACAGTCTCCTCTCTCCATCCTGTTCCTCTTAACGCCCCCAAGCCAGTCTTCACATACAAGCCAGAGTGCTATCATGGACTTCTCTTTACACAAACTCTTTGATGACTTCCCTTTCTGCAGCTTGAAATCTAGTCACGGGGCCCTGAATGACCTGGCTTGCCGCATCTCCAACCCCCTCACCTACTGGTCTCTGGCCACATGGTATTTCTTCCATTCCTCAAGGATCTTTCCTACCTTGGGGTCTTTGCACATTTTAGTCCTTCCTTCTGGAATGCCCTCTCTGCTCATGGCTAATTCCTTCCATCTTTTCTCAAGTATAAAGTAGTTGTCCCCCATTTCCTGTTACTTCATGTATCAGACTCCTGTTGGTTTCTTTCATAGCTCAACTGGCCCTCTGTATCCATGGGTTCTGCATCTCTGAATTTGCCCATTCACAGATTGAAAATATTCCCTTCAAATTTCCTCTGTACTGAGTATGTACAGACTTTTCCCCTCATCTTCATCTCCCTAACCAATACAATGTAACATCTGCTTACATTGTGTCAATGTCAATGTCTCTGTGACATTACAAGTCACAGAGAAAGTTTCTGTGCATAGGTTATAGTAACAATACTATACCATTTTACATGAGGAAGGTTCTTGAGCAGCCATAAATTTTGATCTACACTAGGCAGTTGGGGGTGGGGTCAGTTCCTGGAACAAATACCCTTCAGATACTACACTTTCCATAGTTTGTAATTATTTTTAATAATTTGATTATTTTCTTAACAAATTTTGCTTACATTACTCCATTCGAATGCTAACTCCACATACCTTCTTCATTATGGCATTTTCAAAATTTATCTTAGTGCCTGACACCAACTCAGAATTAATTAAACACTTAGAGAATGAATAAATAAAAAAGTGAATAGTGAATAAAGTATGGGAGTCATAAGGGCATAGTTAAAATTGCCATAGCTATTAAAATCTTTGTGTGGTAATAGCCTAATACCTTGAGTCGTAGCTGTTGCTGTGTGTTCCCTTGGCTATAGATCTTCTTCCCCCTCCCCGCAGCCTTGGAGGTGTGCAGCTCTCTGGGTTTTCAATTTATTTTTGTCATGTCTAGAGCATCATGCCCCAAAACCTCAGTTGGTACTTTGTAAGTGAACAGTTTAGAACATTCAGAATCTGCTTTCGAGTCTCCAAGGTGATATTTTCTGTGTGTATGAAGCTGACATGTTAAAATAAATCAGAGTATAGCACCCTGTGAGTCACACCCCACAAGCATGCACAATAAACCACCTCCTGAATACTTTCTATGTGTTAGGCACTAAACTAAACCCTTCACATGTATAGCACACTTTCCAATAACCCAATGAAGGGACCCAATAACTTTCCCACTGAGAAAACTAGGGCTTCAAGGTTTGGTTGGCATGATCAGGTTCACAAGCATGTGCAGGTTCAGATATGTAGTAAAGCCAAATGCTTAATCAATCTGCTAGTCTTCCACTCTAGGCCTTTTATCTAGAGATACAAGTCTCTTTTCAATTCAAATGATAGAAGATAATGCAGAGAGAATACAAAGGGCCCCTAAACTACAGCCTTATATCTTGTAATTATCCTGTCCATTACTAAAAGTGGGCCTTCCACAGTTTATGTCAGTCATTGTTATGCAAACCTCGTAGTTCTAATTGCACAGAAGTCCTAAGGGAATCTCTAGTGTGGGCATCTTTAGGTCTTTAGAGTTATTCCTTCCTTTTCCTGAAGGCCTGAAAATGATAGACTAATGACAGCTGCATTCTGCTAGACCAGCAATGTGTTCCCTGGGTCATTTGTCAGAACAACCCCCATGGAGAAGACATTGGACCAAGGGCCAGGGAGCAGATGTGCTCCCTGTAAACTGCATCTCTTGGCCCCAACTGCACTCACACAGAGGAAGCCTGGTGAATAATGGGCACTAATAATGCTAGAATTATACTTAATTTTAAGAATATTCCCTTTGCCTCATATTTTACAGTCTAGAAACCCATTTTTTATCTGCTAGTGTTCCTTCATCTTTCTGTTATATTTGCATCAGAGAAGACAGGCTAAAAGTTAAGTAGAACTATCAGGAATTATACAGTCTTTGCTCCAGGCCCCCACACAGAGAAGTGCAGGGACAGGTCCCTGGTTGTTACATATGGTAACTTTAATATAGATATGGAGGGAATTGGCCTGATTTAACAATTGATTTCCTCCCTAGGTCTGTTTTATTTATAAGTATAGATAGTGACAGTTAACATACATCAGGTGCTGTTTATCAGAGGATACTGTGTGAGTCAGCGACCCATTACTATCACATATACCTGAGATAATAAATTTATGAAGAGAAAAGGTTTATGTCAACTCACAATTTGGGAAGTTTCCTTCCATGATAGGTTGTCCCCATTACTTTTGGGACTGTGATGAGGGAACACATCATCATGGAAGCACATGGTAGAACAATTCGTACGTCCATGAAGTAAAAGATAGGAAGAGAGCAAGGTCCACAATTTCCTTCAAGGACATGTCCCCAATGACCTAAAGACTTTCCCCTAAGCCCTGCCTCTTAAAGGTTTCATCATCTCCCAGTAGCACAACTTGGGATCCAAAGCTTTTAACACATGGGCATTCAGAGGATATTAAAGATCCAAACCATAATATGTAAAAGGCTTGAGAGAGGACCTGCTGTAGACTGAATCTTAAGTGTCTACTAAAGATGCATGTAATAAAGGTCTTTAAGTAATTGGAGGGATGTCCTTGATGGACATTGTGGGACCCCACTTTCTTTCTCTTCCTTTCTTTCCTTTTCTGGTCATGGCGGAAGGGATTTTACTCCACCATGCATTCCTGAAATGATGTGCTTCCTCATCACAGACCCCAAAGCAACAGCGCCAATCAATAATGGATTAGAATCTCAAAAACGATGAGTCAAAATAAAACTTTTCTAGCCAGGAGTGGTGGCACACACCTGTAATCCCAGATCTTGGGAGGCTGAGGCAGGAGGATCTTGAGTTCAAAGCCAGCCTCAGTAACTTAGCAAGGCCCTAAGGAACCCAGTGAGACCCTGTCTCTAAATAAAATACAAAATAGGGCTGGGGGTGTGGCTCAGTGGTGGAGTGCCCTGGGTTCAGTCCCCAGTACCAAAAAAATCAAAAAATTAAAAAATAAAAATAAAAATAAAACCTTTCTGTTTTCTCAGATATTTTGTTATACTGACAGAAAGCTGACTAATGGATACATAATAATTTAATCCTCAAACAACCCAATGAAGTACTAATATTATCCCCATTTTACTGATTTGGAAATGGAGACAAGGAAAAGTTTAAATATTATGTCCAAGGTCACACAGCCAGAAACTGATGATGGAAGAATTATACTTGAGGGGAATGACTCCAGAGTCTGAATTGTTAACTCCTATGTCCACCAGCCTCTCTCAGATATATAATTACATACCTATAAATATTAACCTGGATGCCCTTAATTCCAATCCCTAAGTCATTTTGAAAGCGTATCCTGAGCTTACTTATGAAATCATAAGTATTCAGAGTTTAAAAGGCCCCTAACAAAGCATGAGGGAAGTTATACTATTTTCCTCAGAGAGATAAACTAAGATTAGAAGATAGCACTGATAGGGGTGTTGATTTTTGCCTATGTGGGGAAAAACTATTCCAGAAAATGTCACCAGTGCTTTCACGAACCAGTCCTGTGTGTGATACACATCATTTCTTTCATTCTGTGGGAGAGAGCTCTGTCCCATTACCAAACCCACCTGCAAGGGAGACTGAGGAACACAGCATGAACCACCTACTTTGGAAGAAGGGGAAGGCAGCTTTTAGTGCAAAGGTCTTTTCTTTTCAGGTTCACAGTGTCTTCTCATACTTGTGGCTGTTTTTCAAGGTCAAAGGGACTCTCCGAGTGAGTTTTTTTTTTTTTTTTTTTTTTTTTGCTTGCTGTCTTCAGATGTACTGTACTATTGCAAGTTACAAATGGCTATACTAACAAAGAGCTGAGAATTCTCAGAGTAGATTATCTGAATATAATGCCACCTTTCCTGGATGCTGGTGGGCTGGGGGGGTACACACTGGGACATCAGTGAAAGGTTTCAAAGGATCCATAGTAGAGAAGAAGCATGATATTATAGATACAATCCCTTAAAGAAAGAATAATCAACTTTCAACTACTCCTTGACACCCGAAACCCCTTAACCTTCCAGTACTTCCTCCTTCGTGCTTGCATTTGTACTTTTCCTGAGTTCTTAACCAAAAATAGAGAAAAGAGTAGGTTAAAAAACCATTTCAGCTGCTTGCCAGTGAAAAATGGCATCATGCAGCCCGTGGTTATTTTTGGAAAATCCACTCCCCTCTGGAGATGAAAACCAAATCAGACGGTTTTTCCACTTGATCAGTTTTAAAATGTAGAAGTCGGGGGAGGTGTGTCTCAGTAATAGACTCTAATGTAGGACTCCATTAAGAATTCACCATTTTAAAAGAAATGAGGGCTATCTCACAAAGATTTAAACATTCTTTATCAAAGTGGTCAGTCTACCCACTTCATTTCTCCCTAAAGACCAAAATCCTGACATATAAAGGCTTTTTCTCTATTTGTCTCTGTTTCTTGCTCTCCTTTCTCTTGAATTTTTTTAAAAAGCACTGAGGTAATCATGTTCTTTCTGACGGTAAATAAAATGAACAGTAGCATTCTTCCTCTATGCCCAGAACAGCAACTTGTCCTAATTGCTAAGTACTGACTGGTAATATCTTGTTTGCAGGGAGAACCTTGACCCTAAGGAAAGAGCTGAAATTGAGGCAGTGCCTAACTAGTAAAAATTATGCTTCTTCCATAAAATGTAAAAGTATGTGGGCATAAAAAATCATTTTTTCAAAGAATTATTAATGTTTTGTAAATAACAACTGTTCTTAGAAGCATTTATAAATTTTCCAGTCATCAAAAATATTGAACATCTACTTTACAACTTTAGGTTAAAAACAACAAATTTAGCATTCCTTAGCAAATCATGCAGAAAACTTAACACAGGTTCTGCATTTTAAGCTTGCAAAGATTCTTCATGTTAAACATGAATCACTTTGGACTGACCAAAAGAAAGGGAGGCTGTGTTCATGAAGAATAGTTTCCTAGCTCTCAATGGATATTTGCTTTGTGAAAGTAGTAATCTACCACATCCATACTCATTATTTTGTGAATAAAACTGTATGCTTCATGGATGGAAAAAATACAACTCCTATACAATACTCTCCAAGTAGATTGGTAATTTTATGGGGAAGAATTATACCTAGCTCTATCAATAGCATTTCTACTCTATCCTTCCTTATTTGCCAATATTGTCACATGACCAAGATTCTAGATACAATTTTTTCTCACATTAAAATCTGACAAAATTGAAGGGTCAAAATAGTACTAGTATTAGAAAGAATAATAAGATATTAAGACTTTAATATATCCATAGACTATGCCAAACATTTCATGAATATAAAACCATACTTAACTCACACATCAACCTCTATTTTATAAATTAGAAATTGAGTTGCAGGTTCAGATATATTTTTCAAAATCCTATGCTGGGACTAAGGACTCTTTCTGAACCTCAGTTCCTAACTCTACACTGCCTCATATGTTTTGTGAAAGAAGAAATGGAGGGAGAGTGTTTGGGAAAATAAATGTCTTATATTCTTACAGGCTTATCCACTCAAGAAAATAAAAAAAAATATTAGAAAGCAAATCGAATCTTCACTCCAAAATTCTAGGTCACTATATATTCAGTGGCCATTTAAAATCTAGTCATTGTCTGAAAAACTCAAGAATACCTTTATAAATTATGCCTAAAAAAGTACGGAGTGCTAATCAATAAAAGCCTCTTCCAGTTTAGCTCACAAAAGAAATTCAAAAACTAATGTAATTAAAGAAGATTTCATGACAGAGATGACCAACTCTCTAGTCTTACCTTTCTTGCAAAACAGGAAATAAGAAAATTAAATAGAAAATCATGGCCAGCTATCCTAACTGATTGTAATTAAAATAGTTCTTTTAAAAAAATGTGGCAAAACAGGCCACAAAGTCAAATTGGAAATAATCAAGTCTACCACATTCTGGGAAGGCATTCACATTTATAATGAAAAAACAAATTAACCATAGGATAAGTATGAGTCCCATGATTCAAACTTAGAAAATTAAAATGTGCCAATGACCAATGCACTGAAAACATATAATCTAGACTTATTTAACAAATGGAACCAACATGGAAATGATGCTGAAGAGCTCCAGAACCTTGACCCAGCAGGATGATGGACAGAATGTGAAAGTAGACAGTGCAGGACCAAAGACAGGAGGATAATCTGATAAAATTGGCCTCTTTCCTCCAGTTTCACTGGATTGTGAAGAGGTGATGTCTGCATCTAACCATCAATACTGGAAAAGTCAAGACACAGAAAGACTTTCCAGTCAGGGAGTAGGTAAGGGAAAGAATCTGTGAAGAATCACATCTAACATTTGGAAGTCCACAGAGGCATGGAAGTAAGGGTGAAAAGGAAATGGCATGTACTCGGGTCTCTCCAAGACTGCACCCCAAGAGAGGGCATGAAAATCATCCAGCACAGTAGAGACAGCCACCAAGAGTCATGTCCTCTTCACCAAGGGACAGGAGTCTTTTTAGAAGAAGAGAATATTAACCATACAACAGAGATGTTCTGGTTGAAAATGCAAAGAGAGAGCTCTTCTAACATCAGGCTGGCTTGAGTAGTTTGCTATAAATGAAGGTGGGGCATGGTCATGTTGTTCTTTTCTCATTAGAACCTTAAAAGATGGAAGTAACCATTCTGGAACTTCAAAATACTGACTTGAAGGTGGAGGCACCCTCTTTCCTGCTCCCTTGCCATTTAGTCCTTTCACAGACTCAATGACAGGTATTGGTCCAGGGACACATGGACGTCCAACAGCCACTGTTTATCCTGAAAAGAACATGTATCTTCTGGGATGCTAAGTAAGTCACAGATCAAGATACACCATGTCAAATGCTGCTGGAAAGTAGAGGGAAAGGATTGATTTTTCCAAGGAGGTAGCCAGCCCATGGGGGAAGGGAACCCGAGCTGGTTTCTGTAAGGACAAGGCATCTGAGCTGCCTCTTGGAGGAATACAATTTCTACAAGCAGAGGCAGTAAGAAAAGAGGAACCTGAAAAGAAACAGAGCTTGACTAAAGATTTGGGATGGAAAAAAGGAAGGGAGGCCAGGCATGGTGGCACATGCTTATAATTCCGAAAGTTGGGAGGCTGAGGCAGGAGAAGCACAAGTTCAAGGCCAGCCTCAGCAATTTAGCAAGGTCTAAGCAATGTAGGGAGACCCTGTCTAAAAATAAAAAATAAAAAGGACTGGGGGTGTGCTTCAGTGGTTAAGGACCCCTGGGTTCAATTCCCAATATCCATTCCCCCCCCCCAAAAAAAGTAAAGGAAAATTCAAGAGTGGGGAGTTGTGAGCGTTGCTATAGGGTGGATAAATCCAGATAACTGGGATATAAAACTGGGAAGGTGAAATGGAGCTAAAAGAGAGAGCTCCTAAGAAATCAATCCAAGAGAATTGACTGGGTAGACACTGAATGTTTTAATGTGGGAAATGATATAACCAGAGCTCAGCCATAAGGAGGAAGTGCTGAAGTCTTGGAGTAGTGAGAATGTAATGGAGGAGAATCGTTTTACCTCTACCTCAGCCAGCAAGAGTTGGACTGATAAGCAACAGGAATAAAGGAAGATGGCCCTGGAGAGACAGAGAAAGTAGAATCTGTTGGACTAGATAGCAGTTAAGGACATTAATAACCAATTCCTCACCTCTGCTTCTGTCCATACTCCGCAGTGTGAAATTGTAGTCACTCCCTCTGAACAGGTGGAATGGGATTTCTCCCCTCGTGAATCTGGATTCAGATAGGAGGGAGAGTGTGCCAGACTTTGAGAAGTCTCACTTGTTTCTAAAGCTTTGCCTTATTGTGAAATGCCTGCACACCAGTCTGTGGAAACCAAGGCACCCACCATCCTGGTCAGCACAGTCTCAGGGGGGTAAGTGCTGTCAGCCCCAATCAGACCTCAGATTCAGAAGCAAAGATGAAATAAATTGCTCAGTGCCACTGAAGTTTTGCTGGGGTAGAGGGTTGTTGTACAACCTTACTGTGGCAATGGATAAATAGCACAGGGATATTAGGGAAAAAGAAAGAGGACAAAGTTTAAAGAGACTGACAAACTGAGGGCAGGCGAGATCCAAAGGTATGTGCAGGATAAGATGGGTTTGTATCTAGGATGGCAATGGTAACTAACAGGGATACAGGACCCAACTTCTCACCATGGGAACAACATCCTTTGAGACTGTTGACAAATAGATCAAAAAGGCAGGTTTAAATATATTAAACCCATGGGTAGAACATGATATTCTGTGAGTCAAATTTAGCCTGATGCCTGTTCACATAAATAAAGTTTTATTGGAACAGAGCTCATTTGAAGAAAGTCTGCTTTAGCATACAACAGTCTATGAGTTATGGCAGAGACTGTGTGATCCACAGCACGAAAATGCTTATCATTTGGTCCTATAGGAAAAATATTTGCTGACCCTTGGTACAAATGATCAATTTTTTCCACTGAGTTTTCTTCCTAAATTATGCACAAAAAAAATGTTTCCTGTTGAGAGACCACAGTTTGCTTTAAAACATGCACTTTTCTGTCTTTACTATAATATTTAAAGTGTAGCAATGTCCTCATGGCAGGAACACACTGATGTATTTCAAGGTGAGAGTTAATAAATAAATGAAATGATGAAAACTTGGTTCAACAATACTCCCCAAAGAACTAGTGTGCTTCTCATCTGTCCCTGTTTCCTGTCACTAGTTTTATGCACTCTTGTTTAGATCATTGTTGAAAAAACCTGATGTCACATCAGGCACAGAGAAGTTCAGTTTTACTCTAACTTTGGAAAAGAAAAAAGTAACATAAAAAATTAATTCGTTAATTACATAATAAGAGATGAAATGCATAATGAATATTTATTTAAATTAAAAGTGAATAGTATTTGTATGCATCATGTGTTTTACTGACTTCTGATTATTAAAAAAAAGAGGTTCAAAAATCCATTTGGATTTTTTAATTCTGAATGAAAATGTGGGGAGCAAGTGATAGAGAGGCTTCCCAAAAGCACATAAATCTATGCATCCAGCTGGTTCAGGGGGCATTCATAAGAATTTTACTTTTGTAAAATCACTCTGATCTGGGATTTAAGAGAAATTGAGAGTCTGACAGGGAAGAAGAACTTGGCATAATGGAATATGTGCAGGATTTGTAATCGAACTCCAACTCTGCACCCACCAGTTGTGAGAGTCACCGCAGTGTCCCCATGTAAATATACTGAAATGATAACACCATTGCCCAAGTTACTGAATGGGCATTTGTAAGGATTGAGAGGATAGCATATCATATGTATGTTATAAGAAATAAAGTTCAAATATCTGTCTATATTATAGAGACATTTATAAATGCATAAGCACATAGTATCAAGAACTACCTACACAGAGTGAAAACCTGAATACTGGAAGACATTTATGTCATGACCTTTTAATAAACAGAAGGCTTCCTTGAGCACATTCCAACAGGAGGGAAAATGTATGAAATAATCTCAACCCTTAATAAGCTGGATTTCTAAAGTTGGTGACTAATTCATATGCAAATCATTGAAAACATCTGCTAGTTGTTTCAACTAAGTTTATGTTGATCACATTTCTAATTGTGGTTTCTTAGTGAGCTAGTTGACTCATACAAGCACATCAATAAACTGACCTCTATAGGAAGTAATTAGGAAATTATTTGGGAACTGTTCTGTGATTGATGTCCCCAAAAGTTTCAAATTAGCCTTTAGAAATCTCCTGAGGTATTGATTGCTTTGTAATGTCACCTTAAATGGTAAATAGTTGTTTGTTCATTCAAGAGCAGCTGGTTGTGACTGAGTGGAAATGACACCCCATGGCAGGTTTTTAAGCTCTTTGGTAAAAAGGATTCCTGGAATGAGTTTATATAAATGCACATGGAATAGTCCCCCCTCATCCATAGGAGATATATTCCAAGACCCCCTACAGATGCCTGAAATTGAAGACAGTACCAAACCCAATATATAGTGTTTTTTTTTCCTTATACATATGTATCTGTGAATAAAGTTTAATTTATAAATTAGGTACAGAAGGATTAATAACAATACTTAGAATGAAATCCAGTTATTTGAAGCAATATAATTAGAATCAGAGGATATCAGGTCAAATGAAATAAGCCACATAGAGAAAGACCAAAATCACTTTTTCTCTCACATGCAAATGCTAAAAAACAATGTAAACATAGAATAGGAATTACCAGAGGCTAGGAAGAGGAGGAAGAAGGGGGAAAGAAAGAGGTTGGATAACAAGTACCAAAACAGAGTTAGATAGGCATAGTAAGTTCTAATATTCCACAGCACAGTAGGGTGACTAAACTCACAATAACTTATTATATATTTTATGAAGAAGTCAAAGAGAGGGGAGCTCAAATTTTCTAAACATATAGAAATGATAAGGCAATAGAAATTCTAATTATCTGATTTGATCAATACACATTGTATACATGTATTAAAATATCACATTGTATGATTGTTGTGTGTTATTTAAAAAGAAAGACTTAAAAAAGCAAGAAAGAATAATGAAATAGAACAATTATAACAATATAATAAAAAGTATGTGAATACTCTCTCTCTTTCAAAATATGCTATAGTTTAGATGTGAGGTGTCCCCCAAAAGCTCATGTGTAAGACAATGCAAGAAGGTTCAGAGGGGAAGTGATTGGGTTTTAAGAGTCTTAACCCAATCAGTGAATTAATCCCTGACAGGGATTAATGGAGTGGCAATTGAAGAGGTAGGGTGTGACTGAAGGAAGTGGGAATTGGGCATGGCTTTGGGGTATATATTTGTATGTGGCAAGTGGAGACCTCTCTCTCTGCTTTCTGATTATCATGTGAGCTGCTTCCCTCTGCCTCACTCTACAGCCATGATGTCCTGCCTCACCTTGAGTCCTGAGGAATGGAGTCAGCCTTCTATGGAATAAAACCTCTGAAATCGTACTTTTCCTCCTCCACAGTTGTTCTGATCAGGTCTTTTAGTTGCAGCAGCAAAAAAGCTAACTAAAACATCTTATTAGAGTATACTCATTGTTCTTTTTTTGATGATATGAGATGGTACTTAAAGGAAGCACTTTATAGTTTCCCTTTGGGATATCTAAATTGCCAGCATCAATACTCTTGCATTTTGGGAGACGGGGGATCAAGTAAACCTACCTACCTGGGATCTACATCCTCTACTTTTAATCATACTCTGGACTGGCAAAATGGCCATAATCCTGCTTCCAGTGTTACCGCAGACCTCTTTCCTGGGTTTGTTCATTCAAGAGGTTCATACCCCATCATATATACCTTGGGTCTGAAGGTGTTCAACAGACAACTGTTGACCAAGAGAATGGCTGGAATTTGCACATGAGGGTTATTGAATCCATATGTGAGCCTGCAAGGCCCCTTGTAGTGCAGGACTAAAGGAAAAGAAAGAATGAGGCCGGCAGACTGGTTCTTCCATACCACCATATTCTGGTATTGAACGATGAGCAGTCAGAAAACTCCAGATTCAAGTCTAGGCTTTCTGGTCACTGTGAAGGCAGTTCATCAAGGTAGGTGCTCAGAACATCTCACACTCAGGTGATTACCTTGAGTTATCACCTCTAAACATTTAGATAATTGGTTTGTGATCCTCCATGCAGATTCTTGCCCAAGACCCCAGAAACGTTAGAGGTGTGCCTGTTCAAGATCATACCTTGATATGATGCTTTCCAGCACTGACTTACTTTAGAGAAAGTAGAGGAAATTTGAAGAGAAATTCTTCTGATTAAATCTTCAATTTGTTCAAACGTCACCTTGAGAAAATTGCTTAACTTTTATAAGCCTCAGTTTCTTCATGTATAAAACAAAGTCATGATGGTAAGATGACATAATCCACTGAAACTTCTCATGTAGTAGGTCCTCAATATATGCTAGCAACTTGCAGTGGGAGAAAATAAGACCTAAAAAGGCCTGAAACAATTCCTTAGTATCTATCCAAATGAGTTGAAAACTTATGCTCAGAAACCTACACATGGATGTTTATAGCAGCTTTATTCATAATTTCCAAAACTTGAAAGCAGCCAAGATGTCCTTTAGAAGGTTAGTAGATAAATACACATGAGCTATCAAGCCATGAAAAGACATAGAGGAAGCTTAAATGCATATAACTCATTGAAAGAAGCCAATCTGGAAAGATTACATACTGTATCATTCCAACTATATGACCTTCTGAAAAGGCAAAAACAAGGAGATATTAAAATAATCAATGCTTTCCAGGCATTAGCCAGTTAAAAGGAATGAGCAGGTAGAACACAGAAGTTTGAGGTCCTCAATTTTAACAAAAATGCCACTCTGGTGGGGGATCTTGAGAATAGAGAGGCTGCACATATGGTGGGACAGGCATATGTAGGAACTCTCTGTACTTTCTGCTCAATTTTGCTTTGAACCTAAACCTGCTCTAAAAAAATAAAACCCTTTAAAAAAGAGAGAGAGATGAAGAAAGAAATCCTATCACAATGCATACACATTGCTCCTCATTTCTCCCTCAATAGTAAGGAGCTTCTGCTAATAGAGGAATTATTCCAAAGATCAATAATAATGCTTTTATCTGAAATGAGGAACTTTAGCTCATCAAAAAAGAAATTCGTTCAAATTATGAGGCAGATGTTCTTTCCCAGCTGTTTGCAGATAATCTCACCAGCAGTGTCAGACATGGAGTTCCAGAAATACAAAGATGCTAAAACAGCAGTAACTTGGAGCAGAGTTTACAGCAAGGAATTTAACCCTTGGAGGATAAGGAGAGCTGTGCCATTGCTAGATATGAAAGCATTCATCAGTTTTGAACTTGAACTAATAGAGTTGATATTTTTTCCAATACGCATAGTGAGGAGTATCTGCATACTATTTTAAATAATATGTGGTTTAATATTTTTTAAGTAATCATTATAGGGAATAGGTTAGTTGGGGCTAAGGGAATTATGTTCATGTTAGAATCTTAGCACTCTTCAGGAGCTGAAGTAATAAAAGCTCTGTGGACAGCATGATAAGCATAGAGGGAACAATTAACTCAGCCATTTTGGAGATCTTTTCTGAGGAAACAGTGCTATGGAATCTTCCACTCTCCAAGTTGTCCAAGATCTTGACATTCAAGGAAAATCCCAATTTTTCCCAGATCTGTTGCTCAGGATGGTAAGAAATGAAATAATGTGACTGTTGGGCAAAGCTCCCAATTGCCTGATGCATTACTGAGATACCCTCACATGAGTCCTAGACGCATCAGCATAAGAATGAAGACTATAACCTCTTTTCTTCTTTTTTTCTTTTTTAACCTTCAAACAAAGAATAAATAGGAGCTAAAATAAGTGCATGAAGACATACCTAAACATCTCAGTTTATAAAGAAATCAGTTAAAGCAATGTAATGATTCAAAGATAACCCAGGAAATCAACCTAAAATAAGGTGCTTTCTTTCACTGACAAAAACTCTCACCTTTCCAGTAAGAAATAGTCATTGTTTTAATGATGAATTTGGGGGCCTATCCAACAATAGTGAGTGATTTCAAGGTTCTGAAGAAAGAAATGAAATTTTTAGCTGATTGGAATGAGATTACTCCTAATGGAGAATAGGCCCTACATGACGCACGGAATCTAAAATTAGCCATGGAAGAACCGTGGGTCAGCCTCCCAACCCACTCAGCACTGGTCAAGTTTTTAATTAATTGCCTTTTCTATTTTTGGGGGGGACGGGGCTCAACAACTGAAGTTTGATACTGAAAATCTGGAGAGGGTCTGGAAAAGAACAATGAAAATGATTAGGAAACATTCCCCATGAGGGAAATATGAAGAAGTAGGGCTTATTTAACCTAGAAAAGAAAAGGCTCAGGGGAAACTTAATAATTTTCCTTAAATAGATAGAGGGCTAATAAAAAAGTGACATGGACACGATTTTTTAACCCTGATACCAGCTTAAAAGATGATATTGCAACAGAAAAATTGTTAGATATTAGAACTCAGTAAGATTTGTGATCTATTGAAAATTATGGAAGACAATATTTAAGAAAGGAATATTTAAGAAAGGAATCCTTTAACAATGCCTTACATCTTAGGGAAGAACTGGATGAAATAAGTTTCTGGAGCCTTGATCTCTGAAATATGAAGTATTTTTAGGACACACAACTTTGTAGCACCCTAGCTATACCTTCAACAGCAAAGTCTACTAATGAACTACTCCTCTTTGTCAGTTCCCCAGGAATGAAAACAGGTTCACCTCTATGTAAATAATGCAAACTAAAGTAAATAAACAACACAAGTTTAAGCAAAACAATTCAAAGAAGATATTCACTGTGATGATTTCTGAGAAATGTCATGAAAATAACACTCAAACATGATTTTAAAAATTCATCACTTGTCTTCAATCAAAATAAACCTCCATTTCAATCACTTTCAATAGTTTGTTCCACCATCTTAGAAAATTTAAAAGACCTCTTAGGTCAAAGCTTTCTGCAGAATATAGAGATTCCTCAGAAAACTTGGAATGGAACCACGATTTGACCCAGTTATCCCACTCCTCAGTATATATATCCAAAGGATTTAAAATCAGCATACTACAGTGATACAGCCACATCAATGTTTATAGTAACTCAATTCACAATAGCTAAGCTATGGAACTAACCTAGGTGTTCTTCAATAGGTGATTGGATAAAGAAAATGTATATGTATACACAATGGAATATTACTCACCCATAACAGAGAATGACTTTATGACATTTGCCAGCAAATGGATGAATCTGCAGACTATCATGCTAAATGTAATAAGCCAGTCCCAAAAGTCAAAGATCAAATGTTCTCTCTGAAATGTGGAAGCTAACCTGTGGACAGTGGTGACTTGAACCATGGCTTCTGATTCATGGCTGCATTTGCACGGGGAAATTCCTGTGCAAAGGTGAAGGTCAGGATGGTCCAGTTGCTATGTTGACCCCAGCCAGAGGATGCTACATGAAGGCATGCAGCTACATCAGTGGGAACCTTGAGCTCAGGCACCAACTCCCTGGGACAGAGAATTCTGGGTATAACAAGATGATCTCGATATCTTGCAAGTTCAGTGGGTCCTTCAGATTGCCTGCTTTGCTAAAACTTTCTCCCAACCTTTTAATGACAAAACCTATATAATAAACATGCTGAGCTAGCTCTGGGTCAGTCACACTCCATCAGATATTGGCTACCCACCCAGTCCCAGGTGTTTCTCTCTATGTGTGTCTGTTTGTCTTTTCTTCATCCCTCATCACCCCTGCAGTTCCTGAATTAATGTTGTGCTGGTCAGGTCACTAATCCACGATAAAAGGGAGTAGTGAGGGGAAGAATAGAAGTTCAATAGATTAGATAATGGAAAATGGAGGGAAGGGCAGAAGTAGGAAAAGGAAGGAGAGTAGAATGAATCTGACTTAATTTTCCCATTTACATATATGAAAACAACACAGTGAATCCCAACATCATGCACATCCATAAGAATGGGATCCTAAGTAGAATAAGATATATTCCATGCTTATTTAATTATATCAAAATGGATTCTGCCGTCATCTATAACTAAAAAGAACCAGTACATTAAAAAAAAAAAAAAAGAATTAAGGGACTATGCTCACATTAGGCCATATTATCCATTAGGATGCTAATATCTAACACTAACATATTTCAAAACATAACATGATTTGTTGTTGAAAATCAATCATCCCAATATATACATAAAACAAAATATGCACTTAAAATTAAAAGATTTCTACAGAAATTGGAAGAGATTTCTCTTTGACTTTGCTATCCCATGTTATTTGAGTTTATGCCTACTATCTCACCCTTTTCTTTCCATCCTCCTGCTTCATCACAGTAGAAATGAAGGGAAATAAAGGCAAAATTCCTAAAAGCAGACAGAGAGAAAGGAAATATTATCTAAACACAAGCAATAATTAGACTGACAGCTAACTTCTGCCCAACAACAATAGAAGGTAGTAGCCAGTGGAATAATATTCCCAAAGCTGTCAATCCAAAACTGACTCAACTCACCATAAAATTGAGGAAATCTAGCACCAGTAGATTTAGTTACCAGTAGTAACATTTATCAATGATATTTTTAAACATTAAACCTAAAAATAACATAATACAATAAAGAATTTAAAACAAATTGCTTTTCACCTATCTGGAAGGAATGAATCTAGCAAATCTGGGGCCACCTGCACATGGAAACAGCTAAGTAAGATTGGAATCAATAGATAAACAGCAGAGGGGAGACAAGAAGAAAGAAAAACTCCTCCTGCAGTCTACAGCCAGGCCATTGCTCCGGAGTTTTTAACTATGAGAAATTAAATTATATTTTTGTTTACACAAAAAGAAAAGAATATGAAACACATAACTCTGTGTAAACAATGACAAAATGGTTAATAAAAAGTAGAATAAAAATTGAAAAGAATGCAAATATAATAAAAATAACTTTGGGTTTTGAATTTTTTAAATCTTCTTTGATGCTTAAAGAAGAAAAAAGAGGAAGAAAGCAAAAGAAATGGGAAAAGAGGAGAAGAAATAATCCACTGAAAAATGCCCCAAATGAGAGAGTATAAACAGTGGGGAGAAGGAAAAGGAAGGAAGAAAAAAAAATGATGCTTTTATTTCTGGCTGCAGTAAGAGTGAATTGAGGAGCTATTCTTACAGAGATGGGGAAAACTAAAGGAGAAGCAAGTTTTGAAGGCCAAAATTAAGATTTAGAAATGTAAAGTCTTTCCAATTGGCAAACTGAAGTAACCAAATGTATGAATCTAAATATCTAAAAAAAGGCCAGAACTGAAGTTGGGAACTTGGGAGCACTGTCAAATATGTAGTATTTGAAGTCGCTAGGAAAAGAGAGGGCGTAAGGGAGAGAGGTAGAAAAAAAGAGGAGGGAGACAGGCCCAGGTCCGAGTCATGATAAACTCCTAACATTACGAGGACAGGGTCAGGATGGAAGGGTGGACTATCGCAGCAGAGATGAAGAGCTGCTCAAAATGCAGAAGAAAATCTAGCAGAGTCACAAAACCAAAATTAAGAGACAAGGAGTGGAGAGTTTTAAAAGCACATCCACAAACTCTTTGATTCTCTTCTCTTCAGGTAAAACTTGATTTCCTTACCTTTGCATGTGGGCTGCACTCAGTGACTCACTTCTAATGAATAAAATTAAGCAGATATGATGCTGTAGCATCATAAACTGCCACTGCAGCTTCTTTCTTTGTCATTTTCTTTGTCTCTCTTGCTCTCTCTCTCTCTCTCTCTCTCTCTCTCTCTCAGATCACTCAGTCCAAGGAAAGTCAACTGCAATGTCTTCAGGACTCTGGACAGTCCTGTGGAGAAGACCACATGGCAAAAATATGAGACCACCAGTCAACAGCCATGAGCCTTCTTGGAAATGGATCCCCTCACCGGTTTCAAGCCTTCTAATGCCTGCAGCCCTGGCCTCCTGAGGAACCTCAGACAGAGTCAACCAGCAAACCAGTCTTAGATTTCTGCCCATTAGAAACTACATGAACTATGAAGTGTTATTTGAAGCCTCTAAATTTGGGAATAATTTGTTATGCAGGAGAAGATCACAAGGACACTACAGGGAAGCAAAAGTGAGAAATTGCCCATGTTGCAGAGAGTTCAACATGGAGTGGTGGAGCAGAAATGGGTCAACATTTGAATGAAAGATGAGAATGTGGAGAACGTAGACACTTCCTTTGAGAAGTCTGGCTCGGTAGTGAAAGAGAGGAAAATGCAATTTTTTTCTCAACCCTCATAAATTCTCAGCCAGGACAGATTCCTATTAGCTACATGCAGAATAATAAATTAAAAAACAATAATTTCATTGCATGCAGTGAATACCATGCAGAAGAAAAGTCATTCTCTCAGAGAGTAATTCTCTCAACTCAGTGACTTAGGAGCCCTGTTTAAATAGCATTTTAACAAAGACCAATAAATCCTAAGGAGAATGGCAAGACAAAGAAACAAGCAGCTTCGGTCTCCCCAAAGTCAGAAAATGGTGGGAAGTTAGTAAAGTCTGCTCCCAGATTCTGCTAGCCCTATTGACACCATCTCCAAGCTGATAAGGGCCCCAGGCTGCCTCCAGTGAAGACAGAATTTACAAGCTGTTTTAGGTGGGAAAGGAGGAGGGAAGCTAGAAAGAGGATTTGTCCCTGTGAATCACTGCCATGAAGCAAACAGAGGAAAAAACAGGGGCCCCTCTGCATTTTCAGTCTCTTTACCTCATCAGTCCTAAATCTTTTAGGGAGAAATAGTTTGGTTTACATCAGTAGGAAAGCCAGATAGGGTGCAGTAGGCTCACGGAAGACTGGGAGTGCAACTGAAGTAGCAGAGCCTTGAAGCCAAGAGGAGCTGGGACCTACAGCAAAAGTGAGCAGGCTGGCTTGGGATGGAACAGAAGCACCTCTCCTACCGAAAAGGGAGGAGGAGCAAGAAGACAGTGCAAAAGGCAGGTAGCATTGTTGATCTAGTTAACAAATGCGCTCCACAATAATGAGGTAGTGAAGTTCTCATCCATAGTCCCTGACAGGTGGCCACCTGGCCTCGGCACCTCAGCAGAAATCTTCACTCTGACATCTGTGGAATCCCTGAATCCTTATGCAGATTCAGGGAATTCAAATTTCTTTTAAATGATACCAAACAAGGGCCCCTTTCTCTAAATATGGATCGTGTGGGGCTGGGTGGGGAGATAGTTTAATATTTTACATGTATTAGAATATGCATTTCATTTTTATAATTAAAATTTATTCAGGATCATTAAAAGGACATCCAATTACATCTAAAATGCCATTTATTTGCTTTAGATTGTATTCCAAAAAACTTCATGATTGATTTATTAGACCTATAATTTTATAGGTCCTGTTGTTTAGCTTTGTTTTAGATTGTCTTAAGTCAAATTCTCCTTCCCATCCCACCATTAGCCAAGACAATTTCTCACCTAAAATTCCTTGGTTGTTACACAAAGTGACCTCAACAACTGTTTCTGCTTAATAATGCTGTCATTTCAATCTTTATGAAGTCTCATTTGTAGGCTTATAGCAGTCCCATCTTGTCACCACCAACTGAATATGATCAAATCTCTCAAGTCCATGCATAAGACATTGTTCAATCAATGGTTTGGAGCTGGTGGATCTAAAATTGCTGGTCCATTTCTAGAAGTCAAGTCCACAAACTTTGGATGATAGTTTTTCTGAATTCTTAAAGACACTGTTTACTTGATTGCAAGTTTTAAGCATTCTTGGAAGGGTCTGACTTTCACATATTACTTATGAACCTATTATCTCCACTCAAATACAGATTCCAGTTTCTGATCCAAGACTAGCAGGAGACATAATTTCATATTGGTGCCTCTTTCTGGGAGAAACCAGGAATAGTGCCAAGAATTTCACTTAGGAAAGATCTTTCCAGCTAGATCATTAACATTGTCTTTATCCATGGGAGCCCCCCGCAGAATCACACAAAAGCTTAGGATCTTTCAAACTTGAAAACTGTATCAAAATACACTCCAGAAGTCAGTCAAATCTTAAATTTAGTAAGACATCACAGCCACTTGAAAACTTGTCTCCATGATAAGCAGAAATCTGAATTTGAAACCAGTGATTCCCAATGTTTGATACTCAGAGCAACAGCATCAGCAGTAGAGGCAGATGGAAACTGCAGAAATATGCAGTCTCTGGCCCTACCCCAGATGCACTGAATTAGCAACTCAGGGGGAGGGGCCATCCATCTGTTTTAAGAAGTCCCCTACCTGACCTCTTAGTTGATATTGATGCTAACCTCTGGATTAGATTTTTATAGCACATTAGTGGATCATCCTGTAACAGAATGCAAATGCTATGAATTTGACTTGGTATGTTTAGGAAACCACTACTCAGAGAACAATTATATAATCAAGAACAGAATGCCTATTGTTCACTGCAGATGAGAGAACTGGGTGACTTCTTGGTGGAGATTTTAGACTCCAGGAGAGATAATGTAGTATTTTGGTAAGGAGATGAACAGTCACTATAATGGTAGCATCTCACAAACCTCTCATTCCTTGGGGAAGGATGAGTAATAGTTCTTCTTTCAGAAAGGGGAGGCTTAAAAAAACAATAGTTAATACTACTGGTGTGAAATAGAAAGGGTAAAAAAAGAAGTGTTTCCAAAAAATACCAGCACTGACTGGTGGTTTTGTTGTTTTTGTACAGTTTGGATGTATCTTGTCCCTGAGGTATCATGTGCTGGAAGTTTGTCCTCAGTGTGTTGAAATGTTGAGAAGTGGTGGGGCCTAATCAGATTTCCTTTGCATAGGATAGGAAAGAAGAGCATGAAGAAAGAGCCTACAGAATGGGAGAAAATTGCCTGCTACTCTTCCAACAGAGGATTAATATCCAGAATACATAAATAATTCAACATCAAAAAACCACCCAATCAATAAATGGGCAAGTGAACCAATAGACACTTCTCAAAAGAAGAACTACAAATGGAAAATGAATATGTGAAAAGGTTTTCAACATCTTTAGCAATCAGGGAATTGGAAATCAGAACTACACTGAGATTTCGTCTCACTCCAATTAGAATGGCAATCAACAAGAATACAAATAATAATAAATGCTGGTGAGAATGTGGGGAAAAAGAACACTTACTATGCATTTGGTGGAATTGTAAATTAGTACAACCACTATGAAAACCAGTGTGGAGGGTCCTCAAAAGTTTAGGAATGGTACCACCATATGGCCCAAGTATACCACTCCTCAGTATTTATCCCAAAGTAGTAAAGTTAGCATACTCTAGTGATACATGCATATTCAGTGTAATTCACAATAACCAAGTTATAAAACCAGCCCTGGTGCTCCTCAATCAATGAATTAATAAAGGAAGTGTGGTATGTATACACAATGAAGTTTTATTCTTTTATAAAGAAAAATGAAATTATGTCATGTTGTAACTATTTAGTTTGGGTCTAGGCCTATTGTCACTGTTTGACTAGGCCTCAACCTGTGGGTCTTTGTCCCTTCTGGAGGGGGTAAGGCCGACGAGGTAACCAACGTCCTCAGGAGAGCAAGTTCCAGACCAGTCTCAAATTTATTAAAGAATTACAGCACTTTTATAGAAGAGGGGAGTCCGAGAACAAAGAACTGGTAGTGTAACATGATAGTCTGTAAGGATGGTCCAATTAGGAGTCACACAGTTTTGCAAAGGGAGGAGGGAGAGAGGAGAACAAACGAAGCTAACCTGGGGCAATGGCCATGGGCGGGACAGGTCACTTGGGAGTTTTCTCCACAAGCATGAACAATCCTGAATGTTCAAATCAAGGATTATACCTTCCCGCAGCCTGAGAGCATATACCTCAGTGGCTCCTTTCTGCATCCCCACAATGTCATTTGCAGGAAAATGGATGAAACTTGAGAGCACTATGTTGTGAAATAAGTCAGACTCAGAAAGTCAAGGGTCATATGTTTTCTTTCATATGTGGAAACTAGAGGGTAAAAAAAATAGGGGTGTGGCATGGATCTTATGAAAATAGAATGGAAACCAGTGAACTAGAGGAAGGGGCCCAGGGAGAGGGAGGTGGATAGGAAAGGGGAAGTACTGGAAAACAAAATTGACCAAATTATGTTATGTGCATGTGTGAATGTCACAATAATACCATTATTATGTATGTTTATAATGCAACAATTCAACAATTTTAACAAATAAAAGAAAGAATCTAATTGAGGAAAGTGAGGTGGGCCTAGTGGACTATAATTAGGTCATGAGGGTGCCACCCTCAGAAGGGATTAATGGAGTTCTCACAGGGCCCGGGTTAGTTCTTGAGCAAGTGGACTGTTGTAAAGCCAGGCCACCCATATGCTTGGCCCTTCTGTATACAGGCAGTTTCCCTTCTATTTCTCTGGTCTGCCATGTTGTAATACAGCCAAGGGGACTCTCACCAGAAGCTAAAGGGACAAGACCACCCAATCTTGTACTTTCAACCTCCAAAAATGTGAGCTAAATGAACATATCTTTATATATAGGTATGGGTGTTTTCTTAAAGCAACAGAAAACAAATTAATACAGTTTTATTTTTTCCTTAAACTATTTATTAATTTGACAGGATCCATCAAGGGAGAATGTAGGGTAACAAAGGGGGAGAAATGAGCTGTTTCTTGGGGTCCTTCTGAATCATACCTGGAGTGCGTGGGCTGAGTCACAACAGTAGCGCAAGAATAAAAAGAGCACCTTGAAAAGTCCAACCTTGATTGACAAGGGGACCAAGCCTCAGCCTGCTAAATATAATCCATTTTCCCACTTTAAAAATCCACTGATTTTTTTTTCTCCGTTATTTCCAGAAAGTTTTAAAAGAGGAAAAAAGCATAATGAGGATGATAAATAATAAACCATACAGCACAAAACATGAAATTACTTCTGCCAAACAGGAAGTAGAACCTGTATTGACATACTTAAACTATTACAAAGAGTCAACAATTAGACAAGAAAAAAAATGGATCATCTCTTAGGACAGTAAGAACAGCCTTATACATTATGTTGAAAGATTCTGATCAGCTTTTATCTTACAGATGCTCAAATCTCTACTCCTTTGTGTTTGGGAAGTTAAAGTACATCAAATTTTACTGCCTTCTCCCTACTTTACCTTAGCCTTTCAAAGACCACATGGCCTATTTATATCTGAGATACCTTTTGGTCACCGACCTCCATTTCTTCACTCCACTCCACTTGGTACCAAGGACAGAACCCAGGGCCTTGCCTTGTTCTGCATGTGCAGTACCACTGGCTACAGCTACAGCTCCCCTCCACCCCAATTTTTGTCCACTCTTCCTGAACCCACTTAAATCCTTTCCCATAAGTGTATTCCAAAATGGTCTGGCCCCCAAACTTGGAGCAACTCTTGTCTGTATAATTCATTTGACACTTAGTTGTCTACCTATCATATCACCTATCTTCTCTCAGCAATTTCCCTCTATTTTAGGTACAGTTTAAATATGACCTTCAAGAACTCCAAACTCGATTACATAATTTGTGTCTCACTTTGTTTGGACTTACATTCAGGGTTTTTGAGCTTTGCCCATGTGCACAAATTCTAAATACTGTGAGAGAAGCCATTGCTTCATTACATTCTGCCTTGTCAGTTTAACTTTGGTTTGTTTTAAATAAAGCTGTCTGGATGAACCTTTTGTTTCAGTTTCATTTAGCACTGGGTTAGGCACCGAAGATACAAAATGAATGAAACAGTGACTGCACAGGAGCAGCTTACTGTCCACCAAAGAAGAAATTTGTCTAGAGCCAGCTTGGCTGCAAAATGTGGAAGCTTGAGATGGCCAGAGAAAATAAATATATGTCAGTGCCTGGTAGCTGTCTACACAGTTTTGACTGCAAAGAGAGTGTGCTTGGCTGAGACGACAGGAGAAAGGAAGGAGCTAGAAACCAAGTCCAGGGAAGGGATCCTGATGGAGTTAGGGAAGAGCAAGTGATGAGGGTACCGAGCATAAGCACAGTCAGAAGGTGAACATGGCCCAATGTCCTGCAGTCAGAAACAGCTACTCTTCCCTCTGAAAAAACTCAGTCCTGTGCTCCAGAGAAAACCCATGCTTAAATTATTGTCGTAGCTGTTAGCAGCTCCTCCTCTGCCTTCTATTTCTAGCTTATAATTGGTTCAAAATGCAGCTGCAACACTAATTCCTAGTCCATCTCCCAGGCTGCTCACATGACTTTAATTTTCTAGTAAACATGATCCCCTTTTACTTTACATAATGAGCTTAAGGTATTAATGTTTATATTCCAAGTCCTTCTATAATTGCCCTGAAATTACTCAAATGACTATAGATCCATTTTACTGCCAAGCCTAGAAGTGAGATCCTGATATGGTTCCTGTGAAAGATTTGCATCTGGGTTTAAGGCTCTATCCAGTTCCACATCCAGCTCTTTTTTAGGACTCTATCCATTCTTTTTCACCAAGTGCAGGGCAACTTGAGTTCATAGTGAGTCAAGAATATCTTGCTGTATTTTTATATGCAACACCACATAGTAACATAATTTTCATCCTCCCCATTCCCTGCTGCTATTATGTCCAGAGAAAGACTGTAAATAGAAGATTCTAAACAATGCAGGAAGTAGAATATGGACTTCAGAGGTATACTGATATGGTTTTAATCTAAGCTATTGGATTCACTCATTCATTCATTATATATTTATCCAGTAATCATGGAGCTTCTACCATATGCTAGGGGTTTCAATGAGTGCTATAGCTGCAATGATGAATAAGATATCTTCCCTCTTTGCCTTCGTGGTATTCAAGCAGACCATGGTAGGTGCCTTGATGACAGGGTGCAGAGGGAGTTCTGTGAGCACAAAGGGGCATCTCATGCGACCTGAGAGGCAAGCTCCCCAGAAGACAGAGCACCTGCCAGGCATGGAGGACAGAAATGTAGAGAAACTCCAAGAATGAGAGAGTACAGCAGAAGTTTGATGTGGCTGAAAGGTATTGAGTAAGAAAGATTCTGGCAAAAAATGAGGTAGAAACAAAGCCTTACTTATCCCACAGGGTCTGGAGCCATTGGTGAGCACTGTGAAAAACCATTGGGTAGAAGAGGAAAAGCACAATCAGGGGTTTGTATGAGAAGGCTTAATTGCAAGTGAGGGAAGAAATTGAAGAAATAGGAGATCTGCAGAAAGGAAATCAGTTGGGAGGTTGTTCGAAAAGATGAAGACCTGAACTAAGGCCTTGGTAGTGAGGGCACAGAGGACATGTGCACGTGGGAGAGAGTTATGAATAAGAGTCAACCATCCTGGAGAGAAGCTGAATGTGAGAAGTAAGAAGTAGAAGGGAAGAACTACTTGCAGCTTTCTGTCTTGTACAGTAGTGTCATTCCTAGAAGCAGAACTCCTGGAGGCTGTGCATATCTTGGAACTATAGCGAGTACAATTCTGGATGTGTTAAAATGAGGTGCTAATGACACA
>JAJEJO010002999.1:17213-32002 GCA_020662805.1 Glaucomys volans
CGCCTGCCCAGGCCAGGCTGCACAGGTGCCCTGGGGAGAGCGTCCGCCAGCCTTGGCTTGGCCAGTCACAGTAACTGAGGTGTCACCTCCCCGACTCAGCACACACCCTGAGACGCCACTCGACGTGAGGGTCATCAGTGGCATCTGGGGTCATGTGGAACACTGGAGGAGGTCCACATCCACATGGAGGACAGCTGGAGTTGGCCCCTTGCTGGGGCATCATCCCACCTGCAGGAGCACATGGGTGGTCTCAGGCTGTGGCAGGATAGCGCCATCCCCAGAGCCTCAGTGGGGGCTGAGCTTGGCACTGTCCGCACACCTTGAGTGCAGGACTTCCCTGGGGAGCAGAGTGGACCCAGAGTCCACACTGTGGCGACCCCCGCAGGAGGCCAGGGGAGTGGGCAGCTACGGAGCCAGCGGGAGGGGCCGGTGCTGCGTGAAGGTGGCTGGTCAGGGCACAGGCCAGCGCTCTCGTTAGTTGGTCAGGTACTGTTTTATCTTTCCACGTCACAGGACATCTGAGCAGGCGTGCGCTGCCTCAGAAGCAGGGCCTGTGCCCGCGGGGCACATCCCAGCCTGCCTTAAACCTGCCTCGGGGCAGCCAAGCACAGCGCCTCTGAAGGTCCGTCCAGGGAAGGGCTGGCTCCTGTCCAGGTAGCATGGAGGCCTCACTGGAGAGGGAAGCACCTCTGAAGGCCGGAGGCTGGGGAGAGCCCCCAGCAGTGGCCACCAGGGGGCGCTAAGAGAAGGACAGGACCCTGACCCCTGGATGCCTGTGGGGCAGGGCTCTGAAGGTGGCTTTGGCACAGGTCTGGGGAGGGGTTGAAGCAGAGCAGCTGTGGACGGCCAAGGGGACAGCAGCAGTGTCCTGCAGGTGACCGGATGGACAGCAGCAGTAACAGGAGCTCAGCCACAGGGAAGGCAAGCTGCCACCAGAGGCTGTGGTGGTGAGGCGAAGGCAGGGCCGGCCCCCCAGGTGACTTCACAGGGCGCCAGCCTCACCATGGGTGCCACGTGTCCCCCACGAAGGCTCACAGACAGCTTGGGACAGGTCCCTGAGGGAAGAACAGGCCGGGACTGAGTGTGTGGCCAGGGGCAGGACTGTGATGCCAGGCTGCTGCCCTGAGGGCCAGTGAGTGGGCTCCTGGCAGTAGATCTGGTCCCCTGTCCTGCTCTGAGGGGCAGTGGGCCGTGGAGCAGACTGGACGACTTCCCCTCCATCCCAGAGGGGGCCCCGATGGGCCACACTGTCCCCATTGTCCTCCACCTGCCTCGTCACCATTACGGACGCCTGGCACTGCCCCTGAGCAGCAGTTGACCCGCCCACAGACAGGAGCCTCCACAGAACACCCAGTCCCTCAAGGTGGCCACCCGAAGGACGGCACCACAGGGCTTGGGGTGGCAGAGTCCTGGCTCCAAGTGGTGTGTCACTCGCAGCTCTGTTGGGACAGTGGTTGCTGCTCAGCTGCCAGGAGGAGGGTGTGGTAACATGTGCTCGAGGGCAGGAGCCTCTCCTGTCCCTCTGAGGCTCCCAGGTGGCCACAGATTTAGCATCTTGCCCTTCATGGTCCAGAGCCATAGTGGACATGGGGCAGGAGTGGACACTCTACCCTGAGGCTTCGCCTTCCAGCTCCACTCCCGTGATGCAGCCATGGAGCAGCCAGGCAGGCGGCCAGCATGACCACAGGGTGAACCTGGACGGGCGTGGCCGAGACCTGTTTCCGGAGGATGAGCCAGGGCAGAGCCCATGGACGGGGCAGCCCCGGGCGTGCCGGGGCCTGTGCCATGGCTGGTTCAGGTGTGCTGTAAAGTGGAACGGGAGCGGCCTGTGGGGGTGAGGAGGGTGAGCGCGAGGGCGCTAACCACGCCGGGAGACCAGGTTCTCATGGACGCAGGCTCAAGTTTAATGCGGAACAAACAAGCATATAGAGCAGACATTCACTAATCACAAATTGCCAATAGCTGTTAACACCCTCATGTTAAGCTCCTGATTATGCTCGTGCTAGGCTCCTGATCAGACCAATTAAGGAAAGAGGAAATGCCTGAGCTCTGTGTCCTCAGGTAATCCTACACAGGTGGAAGCCCGGCCGAGCTGTGACGGTGTCTTCTGTCTTTCCAGTCATTGTGGTCCCACAGACCGTCCTCCGGATCAACACCATCGAGGTCGCCCCGTGTTTGCTCTGATTACCAAGCCAGAGTTGAACCAAGTACCCAGATGAACTTCTGGCCAACAGGGTGGCACCTGCCTGTCATCCCAGCAACTCAGAAGGCTGAGGCAGGAGGAAGACACCGTCTCAAAATAAAAAGAACTGGGAGTGCAGCTCAGTGATAGAGCACCTGGAACCCGGTACTGCAAAAAATAAAATATAAACTTGTTTCCGAGGAGCCCATGCTTGTGCTCTGTGTGCAGGGCCATGTGTGCCTGCAGGGGAGGCTGAACCTCGTGCGTCTCCACGGCTCCACCGCAGCTCCTCCCTGAGCCCAGGAGGGAGCCTGGAGCCACACTCTGTGCCGAGGACTGGTATTCTCAGCAGCCCTGCCCCTACCGTGGCGGGCCTGGGGAACGGGATGGGTGACAGGAGCAAGCCCTCCCGAGACACTGTCCTGGCAGTTGGCCACCGAGCCCTTCCTCAGCCTCAGCTCCTTTTGCCTCCTGTGGTCCAGCAGGAGGCGCCACCATGCAGCATGAGACACTGTCCACAGCACAATGGCGGCCAGGAGGGTGGGGCAGGCCGAGGCCCCAGGGTGGAGGGGGACAGCTCAGGGCAGGGGCACAACAGGAACAAGGACAGAGCAGAGGACACAGGGAGTTCTGGACTTGACCCTGACAGTTGCAGGCTAGCTGGGAAGTCTGCCGGGGCTGCCCAGGGTCACTACTGCAAGGGTCAGATGGGCGGCTGGGAGGACCTGGCAAGCTAATCCCTGCAAGAAGGAACGAGGCATGAGCCCAGAGGAGGGGGTCGTGGGGGAGCGGGGTGGGGCTCCCAGGTGACCCCAGGCCCTGGCTTGCTTCTGTCACAGGCCACCCTCCAGGACAGAAGCCAGGCCTCTTAGTGACCCAGGAGAACGTGTGATCCAGCTGGCAAATCTTTTCCTCCATGTTTCTCAAGCGCCCTTGAGGAGTCACCTGAGCTCTGGACATGAGCAAACAGGACAGCCTTCCCAGGAGGACCTGTCTCCAGTGGGGACCCAGGTGCCCTGCAGGTCACTGCCCTGTGTGTGCAGCAGGGGGCAGTAGCCCTGAGGCCCAGCTCGTCCCTGCAGCCTGAATGTGGAGCTGCTGGGGAGCCTGCTGCCCATGCCGACACAGGCAGACTGGCAGTGCGGCCTGGTGGAGTGGGTCCCTCTAGCCCAGCCACTTCTGGAGGTTGCAGTAAGTTCCAAGGCCATGGCACATGCTGCCCATCCCAGCCTGTCTCTGGCCATCCTTGCTCCTCTAGACCCCACACCCAGGCAGACGCTTTGGCCAGAGCCAAGGTGGTGTCTGATGTTCCCGCGAGGAACCATCTGGTTCCCTCTCTCCTGCCGTCAGCTGCAGGACAGAGGCCCTCCATTGGGGCCCCAGGCAACTGGCCATAAAGTTCAAGACTAGCAGTGCCCTTATCAGGTGTCTCTGGAAGTGATCTTGGAAGAACAAAGGTCACTTCATCAAGGGATCATTTTAAAGTGGAGTCGGGTTGTTCAGGGGCTGCCACGCACCCCATGGGAGACATAGCAGACGCAGATCCAGGACAACGGCAGGTGCTGCCCAGGGGCTGGGCACCAGGCTGGGCCCCCAGAACCACGGGACCTCTCGTCCCTGGGGCTCCTGGCACTGCTGACTGAGCACGTCCTCTGGGCTCTGGGCCAGGACAACAAACATGCTTTTCCTCCAAAGCCCCTGCCCAGCAGCCCCTCCCCGTGGTGACCCGCCACGTGGAGTGACCGCTCACCTCTGGCTGCACTTGAGAGCCCTCTGCGTGTCCTTTGTGACACACTCCATGCCTCAGCAAGTACACGCTATTCCCAGGGGCTCACGAAGGCCTCGTGCAGGTCAGGTAACTGTGGCCTGGTACCGAGTGCTTTGGTCTTCACCCAGCCTTCCTGACGCGGAGCTCCCAACGCCCTTGGGATTTCCTGAGTGCCCGCCTGGGCCCGCCTGGGGTGCCTTTGTTATTCATAATGAGCCCGGGTCACACCTGAGTCTGTGCTGGTGAGTGACTTTGAGGGGGCACCCAGCTCAGCAAGGGGCCCCTCAGCAGAAAATCCAGCAATTGGAGGGTTGGCGATTGCCATGCCCGCCAGGCCCCGGAAGGGTGGGGTGGAGCGTGAGCTGTGTTGAGTTCTATAGAAACTCTCCCGCGGGAGTTTGGAGGAGCTTCCACCACTCAGCTCCTGGAGGGGCAAGACCAGGGAAGTCCTGGCCCCTCGCGTCCAGCCCTGCCCCCCTCTTCCTTGGATCCTCCTGAACTGTGTTCTGGTAACAAGCAGTGGGCAGCAGTGAGGCCTCCCGGGGTTCTGTGAGCGGCTGAGCGGCCATGGGACCCTCGCCTTCCAGCCAGCCAGTGGGGGGAGATGAGGATGGGGCTGGGGATTGGCACCTGCAGGGTCAGGCTTGTGGGACTGCACCCCCGTGGGGTCTGCACCAGGCCAAGTCCCCAGGAAGTGATTCAGCTGGAGGACGCCCAGCGGTTCCCAGGGTTGCTCAGTGGGGACACCCACACACTGGCGTTGGAAGCGTCGCGTGAAGGAACAGTGACTTACCAGAACACCCCAGCTGTGAGAAATGCGGCCAGGGGACGGCAGGATAAAGAGAGCAGTGGAGGAACCTGATTCCTGGGCAGCCACTTGGTCACCAGGTGTGGCGGCTGTCCGTGCGGTCACTTCTGAAGGTGAAAGTTGCCATGGAATCTAGAGGTGACCCAGCTCCCGGTCGGTGGCTCACTGGGTACATAAGGAAATGCCGACTGGTCGGAATGCCCCGACGTCTCTGGCCGCGGTCACTCTTCCAGGGAGAAACTGAAGGTAAGGAGCACCCGGCCAGGTTGAGGCTGGACCACACCGGAGGCCAGGGAGTCTGTGCCCGGGCGCTGGCCCTGGAGCACTGGCCCTGGAGCACTGGCCCTGGAGCACTGCCATCCCTGGAGACACTAGACAGGAGAGCAGCTAGTGCATCCAGGTCCTCGAGTCGCAAGGTCCCCTGTGGGAGGCCCGGGAAGCGGGGTGCGAGGAGCCCTTGCGTTGGCCATGGTGTGCTGTGGGCCCTGGAGTCTGTGAGAACCCCGTGGCCCAGCATGGCGGGGCAGAGGCCCAGCTTGGGGGAGGCCCTGCCTTCACCCCGGCACCCCCAAAATGGGCAAATGAATAACGGGTCCTGCAGGAAAACAACAAGGGACAGTGTCTGGGGATGATGCTGCTGAGAGGAAGAGCGTGTGGGTGGAGGTGGAGGAGGAGCCGTGGCCGCATATCATGTGACACGGAGGGTGTTCCAGGGCCCAGCCAGCCTGGTGCGCCCGACGGCCACCATGGGTCCGTTTCGCCTGCCAGGCAAGACCGTCCCCTTCCTATCAATGCCAAGTGGCTTCCGATACAGGCCATGTGGGGCCAGCTCTATGATGCCCCAGAGTCACCAGCAGAATAAGCCATTCCCTGGCTGGGCCTGGCACAGGCTCCCTTGTGACCCCACCGCTGCAAAACAGCTGCTTCAGATCCAGGAGCCGCCGGATGTGCCTCTGCTCCCCTCGCGGGTGAGATCCAAGTAAAACAGCAAGCCTCAGATAAGGAGTGGGGACAGCAAAGGGGGCGTGGAAGGTCAAAGGGCATCAGCGGGGCGCTGAGAGCACGCAGGCCCCCATCCCAGACTCAGGCGGCCGAGGCAGGAACCAAGTTCCAGGCCAGCCTCAGTGAGGTAGGGAGACCCTGTCTCAAAGAGTTTCAAAGGGGGTGTGGCGGGGTGGCTCCGTGAGAGAGCACTTGCCTGGCGCCGGAGGCCCTGGGCTCCACCCCCAGCACAGGAAAAGGAAAAGATGTGGATGAACAGAAGGGAGATTGACAAGACCAAAGCAGATGTTGTACCAACTGATTATGAGCTCGGGGACTGTCACCTCTGAGTGTGGCACCGGGCACGCCGTTGGTTTTGTACCGTTTTGTGAGGCTGGGTTTGGCGCGGGGATGGGGTGGCTGAGCTGCACCTGCAGCCGCAGGGTCCGTGACACAGTAACAGAGCAGCCCTCCCCTGTGTCAGGGCTGAGGGCAGGAGAGAGCTGCGACCCGGGGGGTCTCAGGGGTGGGTTTACACGCTCAGTCTCGTGCCCTCGCCCAGCTGCGAGGTGCTGGACGGGCCCAGGAGGAGGAGTGTGTCTGCTGCCCACCGGAGCTCTTCACACCTCTGCCCCAGGCCCCAGATCTGATCTGGGCAGGGTGGACGCCAGCCCTGAGCTGGCGTTTTACTCCAAGTCCCAGGTCATTGTAATGTGACGCCCGGGACAGGGAAGTTCAGCGGCAGAGCCAGCCTCTCCACTGGCGGTTGGGGTGCCTCCTGGGACTAAAGGTTTGGAATAAATGAGGAAGCGGGGAGGTCTCCGTGGACCCTGAGTCCTTGAAGGCAGCCTGCCCACCTGGCAAGCTTCATCCTCCTCGCTGGCCTCTCCCCGTGAGCCCGAGCAGATTCTCGCCCCGTGCCCCCATTTCCCTATCTGCTAAGTGGGTGCACAGATGGTCCCCTCCTTGCCTGGTGCCGGTGGGTGTGCAGGGCCCGACCTGGCCACCATTGTCATTGTCATCCTGATAGTGATTCTCAAAGCAGAGGCTTCGTAGCACGCTGGTGGCTTCCTGCCTTCCAGGAAGGCTCTCACATGGTGAGCAGTGGACACCACGGCGAGTGACAGCCTTGACCCTCCTGCCCTTAATAGCAGACTCGACGTCGTTCTCAAATCCGCTCCTCTCAGTGAGAACCAGCGCCTCCCCGCTTCAAGTTTCTGATGGAACTAGAGAGAATGTATTCTCCTGGAGGGCACGCCCAGGCAGGGCACAGGCAGCGTCCCTCGCTCGCTCCCTTGCGCACGTGCTGGGCCCCGCTGCTCGCAGCCTGAGGCCCCCAGCTGGACTTCCTGCAGTGTCAGGATGCTGTGCCTCCAGGATTCTTCAAATCAGACTTTAAAAAAAAGCTTGATGCTCAAAGAGAAGCATCCAAAATGGAATTATTCCTGAGTGCAATGGTGCACCCCTGCCAGTCCTCCTGCTCGGGAGGCTGAGGCAGGAGGATTGGAAATTCAAGGCCAACCTGGGCAGATTAGGCAACTTAGCAAGACTCTGTCTCAAAACACAACAAAAAAGAGCTAAGCGGGATCATTCCAGGAGGCAGAACTCAAGGCTGAGGCGTGAAGCCACCCCTGATCCCCTAAAATTACCCCACCCTCGGCCTCCTCCCCGTAAAACCCGAATGTTCTGTCTGTCCCCTCCCCAGTTGTTGTTGCTTGGCACTGGGGATTGAACCCAGGACTCTCAACCACAGAGCCACAGCCCTGGCCCTTGCTTTCTTTTGAGACAGGGTCTTACCAAGTCGCTGGGGCCTCTAAGTTGCTGAGGCTGGCTTTGAAGTCGCACCCCTCCTGCCCCAGGCTCTGGAGTCCCTGGGTTACAGGTGTGTGCACCGCACCCGGCTGAAATCATTATTATTTTTTTTTTTTTAGCCGTTTCCTTTTTTTTAATGTTCAGGTAACACATTTCCTAAGAACAGCAGATAGTAAAAACAGGTCACACATTTGTTCAACATGTTTGTTGAGGATATTTACTGAATTCTGGATGTGAAATGAGCATTTCCACAATTATTTTTATGCCCTCCATGCACTGTGCAAGGCCAGGGAGGGCTGCCGCATCAGGCAGTGGTGAGGCAGGGCCCTGGCTCCGGGGTCCGCCATGCGTGCTGCATCCTCCCAGCCCTCCCAAGCCTGCTCTCCCATTGCCTGTCTCAGAGGTGTGTCTGTTTCCAGCCACAGGACCAGTCACTGACCCTTCTCTCTCAACACACAATCCACACGGGCTCCCATCCATGTCGGTCACTCCAGCTGGAAACCAATCACCTCCCTCCAACTCCACCACTAGGGCTGGAGGTGCCATCGGACATCCACCACCCTTCACCAGCAGAACTGCAACAGGACGCCCGGCCACCCTTGCCTCCCCGCAGCCTGCTGTGCACACGGCAGACAGTGACCTGCAGCTACCTCTCCCTCCCTGTCCACAGCACGTGCCCCGTCTACTGACTGGCCCCGCGAGCCTCACACATCAGCTCTGCCCTTGGAACTGTCCAAACTCACACACTCTACCATGTTGGTTCCGTGACCCAGGTCTTCCTCTGGCTGTGACAGACAGAGAAGGTAGAAGCCCATATGTCCCCACATTTCCTGCATTTTTTTTAAGTAAGCTTCTGACCGGAGTGTAGTGTCATTACCGAAAGGTGCAGAAACTTTCTGCACACGTCTGCAGTAAGTCCCTCAAAGGAAACACATTTCCATGACCAGCACACAGGTCAAGAAGCAGCACCCCAGCCAGGCGTGGTAGCAATGCCTGTGGTCCCAGAGCCTTGGGAGGCTGAGGCAAGAGGATCACAAGTTCAAAGCCAGCTTCAGCAACTTACTGAGAGCCTATCTCAAAATGAAAAATCAAAGTCCTGGGCATGTGGCTTGGTGGCAGAAGGCTTACCCAGCATATGCAAGGCCCTGGGTTCAGTCCTCAGCATTGCAAGTAAGGACAGAAACAGCACCCCAGAAGTCCTTCCCAGCCCCCGCATCAGGGCCACCCTCACAGTGCGGTAGCCAGGAGCCTTACTCATGACTCACAGATGAGTTCCACCTGGCTCTGATCCTTGCAAAATAGAAGCAGACGCATGCTCCTGGCACACGCACACTCTCAGCTCCAGCTGAACCACTGAATGCTTTTCCAAAGCGATTGTGCCAGGTCGCACCCCAGCAGCAGTGCAGGAGGGCTTCTGAAACCCCTGCAAACAACCCTCGCCACCGCTCTGTGACATCAGCCCTACCGAGCCCACCAGCCCACTGCTGCTTCTGGAGTGTGTGAAATCATTATATTTTTAATGTTACTATATACCTTGGTCCATTTTCTGCTGCTCTAACTGAATAACACAGAACAGGTGATTTATAAGGAAAAGAAACTTCTGGAAAGTCCCAGGCCGAGGGGCTGCATCTGGTGAGGCCTTCATGCTGGTGGGCTCTGCAGAGCCTCGGGCGATGCGGGTATCGTGTGGCAGGACAGGGCACGGTGCTGGCTCAGACCTCTCTTCCTCTTCCTATAACGCCACAGTGACATCTGGGGACCCACCCTCATGATCTCCTCTGACTACCGATGGCCCCTCCTCCAAATCCCGTTAACATGCGACTTTGGGAATTAGAGTTCGGCTTGAGTTTGGGGATAAACGCCTAGATCAGGCGCGGCATCAGGGCACTCAGCATGGGTGGAGTCGGCCGCGTGCTGCTCGCAGGCTGAGGGCCACGTGGGGTCTCCTGGACCCCTGAGCCAGGGCCCTGCAGCCCAGCGGGCTCAGAGCTCCAGCGCCACTCCCCACTGCCCGTGTGGTACAGAGCAAATGACCTCACCCTCCCGCCTCAGCTTCCTTGCGGGGCGACACCAGCACGGCCCCCATCGAGTGCCCTGTGGCGTCTGCTGTTAGCCTCACCACCCAGGAGGGGCACAGTGACTGTCCCTGGGTGCTCTGTTTTTTTAAAATATTTTTCTAGCTTTTGATGGACCTTTATTTTATTTATTTATATGTGGAGCTGAGATTCGGACCCAGGGCCTCACACATGCCAGGCGAGCGCTCTGCCCCTGAGCCACAGCCCAGCCCCCCGGGCACTCTGGATGCTTCTCCAGTACCTGCATACACTTGTCTGCCCACCACCTTGGTAAGTCCCCTCCTTGGCCTGCAGGAGCACCCTGTTTTTATAATATGACCTATTATAATTATTCAGGTGGAGTAAGGCCACAGAACCAGGTGCCTGGTGGACACATCAACAAGCAGGTCACCCTTCGCAGAGGGTGCCAAGGACAGCCGCGGCAGAGACAGGTGGACAGGGACACAGAGCCACCCCTGAAGGCGGCCAGGCCGCGCCCTGCTACAGAAGGGACGGGCGGTGATTCCTGCATGCGGCAAACTGGGGGTCAACTCCCAGCCGGGGGACGTAAAAGGCACAGGTCCTCACGGCTTCCAGCAGCAGGAAGGGCTCAGCGCAAGGCAGGAACTGTGCCGGGTGGAGGGAAGGAGAGGTGACAGTGGCCAAGGAGACCGCCACTCAAACCGCTCTGAGCCCGGTCTCCCTGTGGTCAGAGTGAGCCTGAGTCGCACTGCAGCTGACCTCGACCTACTAGGGGTGACTCCTCTGGTAGGTGCCTCTGAATCTTTCGGAGCCCAGGTAAACCAGGTGCAACCTGGGGCTGGTGTCCCCAGCAGAGCCAGCCAGGGTGTCTGGGAGCATCCAGAGGCCCCAGCTCCTGCGGAAGCCCAGGCCGAGGAATGCAGAGCACACACAGGACCCTGGGGCACGAGCAGAGCTGAAGAGCCCCCGCGCCTCGTCTGCACTGTCAGCAGAGGAGCCTAGACTTCCCACTGACTCTCTGGACGCTGCACACGGCCTCCCAGGTGGAAGGCCACAACACAGGTCCTGACTGTGCCCTGGGGGCCACTCTGTGCTTCTGCTCTTCCTGTGGCCTCAGAGTCCAGCACTGCCCCCCACCCCAGGAGCCATGTCCAGGGTCTCCAGGGCCTCTGGCTAACCAGGCCTGGGTCTCAGGAGCACACGTCAGAGCCCCCAACCCTGGGGCACCAGGGCTACACAGCAAAGGCAGCCACCAACCAGACATCCTGACAGGGCAGTGGGCTCTGCGGCCCACCTGTGATCCCAGCCACCAGGGAGGCTGAGGCAGGAGGATCACAGCCTGGGCAATGCAGTGAGACCCTGTTTCAAAATAAAAACAAAAATGGCGGGGGATGGGACTTGGTGGTAGAGTGTCTCCAGTTTGGATCCCAGTGCCCCAACGCAAGAGGAGGACAGGGTGGGCATGAAGGCTGGTTTGCCTCCCTCGGTTCCTGAGCTGAGGTGCTAATCCCGAGCACCTCGGGGTGCGACTTGGTCATTGCAAGCATGATTAGTTCACATGAGGTCGTGGTGGGGTGGGGTGGGGTGCGGTGGGGTGTGGCTGGCCGCCTTCTCAAAGCAGGGATTTGGACCCGAGACACAGCAGGGAGAGCCTGGGACCTGCCAGAGGCCCGGGACCGTCCTTCCCAGAGCCTTCGCAGTGGGCAGCACCCTGGCCACCCTGGCCCCGGGCCCCTGGGCTTCTGGCCTCCGGTGCTCCTGTCGCTAGTTAAACCAGCAGGGCTGTGGTCCTTGAGACAGCAACCCCGGAAACCAAGAGGGAGGTGTGAGGCGTGGGTGAGCCCCAGGCCCAGGCTCGAGTCCGGGGTGGTGCGCCCATCCTCACGTGTGGACGCCGGTCAGGCGAGCTCGTGGGCTCCACACAGGGCAGTCTGTCTCCCTGGAGCCTGCTCCCCCTTGCCTGGTGACCCGTGCCCACACGAGGCCGCTCCAGGCAAGCCTGCACAGGAAGGCAGGCCCCGCCCGGGGCCCCCACCAGCCTGCAGGCCAGACTTTGTCCAGACGTGGGCACTGGTTCTCAGGAGAAACTCCCACCAGGGGACAAACCTGAATGCTCTCAAACACTCTAAGGGCAGCAAAGAGCAGCTAAGCAATGCCTACGACTGGCTGGGCGAGATGGCGCACGCTGTCGTCCCAGCCACTCAGGAGGCTGAGGAAGGCCAGCCTCAGCAGCGGAGTGAGGCCCTGTCTCAAAATAAAAAGGGGCTGGGGCATGGCTCGGTGTGCCAGTGCCCCTGGCTTCGATCCTTGGTACCAAAAACATACATTTATTAAAATAAGTAACTGTAACTACTGCTACTGGTTCCTGCCCCATCGCCTCGGTGACCTCTGACCCCTCCCTGTGAAGACCATCAGCTCTGGGTGGAGCCAGCGGTGCCCGGAGCCCCTGGCATGGAGCAGGGACGTTGGTTCCTCCTCGTCACACTTTTGGTGAAGGGAGGAGGCCTGGGGTAGCTAAGGAGATCAACAGGACCTCGGGCTCTTTCAGCAGCCTCCCAGCCCCCCACGCCTCCCAGCGCCACCGCTGACCCTCCTCCCAGCGCCACCGCTCACCCTCCTCCCTGGGCCACCGCTCACCCTCCTCCCTGCGCCACCGCTCACCCTCCTCCCTGGGCATCTTGAACCCATGGGCGGTGAGCCCAGCCCTGCGTTCCCCTCTGCAGCACCACCATGCCCACCCACACCTGTCTCCTCGGCCACACAGCGGCCAGTGCGTCCCTCGTCACTGCATGATCCTGCAGGCCAGTGGCCCTGCCCTCGGCCTGTCCTCCACGCCCGCCCGGTAGGGGCTGCACTCACCCAGCACCCCCGGGTCTTTCTGTTCAGCGCCAGCGTCCTTGAAACGAGGACGAGCCCACAGCTTCCGGGTCCTGCACACAGCCTGGCCCAAGGCCCCGCACCAGACTTGAAAGACGCGGGGCCAGTCTCTGACCTGGGCCGGGAGCAGCTGTGCCCGCACGGAGGCCTAGGACAGAGGCCCTGAGCCCCTCCGGGCCGGCCTCCTCATCTGCAGGTCAGCAGCACAGGAGGAGACGAAGCCCTTGGAATTGCAGGTGCTGGAGGACAAGCCAGTGGCTGGAGCCGCGGACACAACGGGACAAGGGGACGAGGGAGAAGGTGGATAAGGAGCATCTTGAG
The DNA here is from genome assembly GCA_020662805.1 of Glaucomys volans. Classification (NCBI taxonomy): domain Eukaryota; kingdom Metazoa; phylum Chordata; class Mammalia; order Rodentia; family Sciuridae; genus Glaucomys; species Glaucomys volans. The sequence continues at coordinate 29,999 of JAJEJO010002999.1, forward strand.
CTGATGGTTCCAACAGTGACACCCGTGAGAAGCAGTCAATAACACAGGACCAGACTCCCCAGCAGGGGTCCCAGCTCTGCCACCGTGTCGCTGGGACAGGCTGCTCTGAAAACAGTGCCCTGCACAGAGGGGCCACTGTGCTGCGTGATTTTATCGTCACCAACAGGCATAGGGTGCTAGGGAACTGAGGGCCGCAGGGGAGCGGGTGGCCCTGCCCAGGTGCGACCTGCACAAGCAAGCGAGTGAGACTCACAAGAAATCCTCATTTGCAGATTCTAACTTTGCACGTAGTCTCAGGTCCCCACTCACAGGGTCCCTGCAGAGGTGTGTGAACTTTCCAGGCAAAGGATATGCAGGGAAGACGAGGGGACAGAAACACAGCCCCCAGAGAGCTCAGTGGCTCTGGATGGGGGTGTTCCTGGGACACCAGGCAGAAGGAAGAAGCCAGGGAAACTTACCCAGGAAGTAACCACCACAGGAACAAGCAGAGGTGTGCACCTGATGCTCAGAATGGTGCCCCCCAACAGGAGACTCATTAAATACATTATAGCACAGCTGTGGGCGGGAGTATTATACAACTGGTAAAAGGACCAGGAGACTGCAGACGACACCGGAGGCTCCCTGGAACTCCCCATCTCATGCATGGCCATGCATCCTCCTGGAGTCCCAGCGCTGGCTGCCGGAGAGCTTTCTCAGCCCCACGCAGGCAGGCTGTGCTGGGCAGTGAGCACTCTGGACAGCTCTCTGTTCTGATGCCCTTGAGGTGCAGGGTGAATACTGAAACGTTCTGTCCCCAAGTGGCCAGAACAAGCCTTGTGCCTCTGTGTCTCCCAGAGGTTCCCCTGGGCTGGGCCCCCACTGCCAGCATGGCTGACCTGTCCAATAGCTACCAGCCTTGCTGTCCCCTCCTTGCTGTGTCACCCCCCTCCCACCCACAGATCTGGGGTCTTCTCCCACACCCAGAACCTTCCCTGAGATCCTTGTCTTGTGTTTGGCTTTGGGGGAACTCCATTCAGAACCAGCCCAATGGACACTCAGCCCTGATGGCCTGCTAAGGGACACCAGAAGTGACAGGGCAGGGGTACTGGCATACATGGCTGCTGAGACACACTCTATTCACAGGCCATCCCCCCAGGAAGGCCTTTACCCATGACACTTCAGCTCTGCAGCGTGAGACACAGCTGGACTGTAGAAACTGTGCTTTGAATTTTGGGGGGCCGAGTACTGAACCACTGAGCCACATCCCCAGGCCTTTTTATTTTTTATTTTGAGACAGAATCTCACTGAATCGCTTAGAACCTTGCTCAGTTGCTGAGCAATCCTTCTGTCTCAGCCTCCTAAATTGCTGGGATGGCAGGCGCATGCCGGGTGCCCCCATGTGCTCTGAATCTTGAATTTTGATCTTTCCCTGGGCTCTTCATACTTCCTCCTGAGTCCCCAGCTGCAGGCTGACGTACTTGTTCTGAGCACACTGATCCCATTTCGTCCCACAGTCCAGAAGTGGAGCACCCACGACAGCTTAACCTGACAACAAACGCGTCGCTTACGGTACCTTTGAGATAACATTTGAATACCTGTTATGTTCACAGGATTGGAAACCTGGAAGTTAAGGGGTAGGGATGTAAGGAAGGTCAGGTCAGGGGAATCAAACCCATTTCTGAAGTCCAGCATTCTCAACCTACAGTGAGTTTACTGGGACCTGCCATCACACACACACACACACACACACACACACACACACACGCCAAATACATATATAGGCTGGCCTTGAACTCGCCTTCCCGTGAGCAGCTGGGATTACAGGCCTGCACACCCCCTGACAGAGCCCACCCCTGTAAAAACTGTCCATACCGGATCCAGGCAGCTCAGAGAGATCCTGTCTCAAAATACAATCAGAGTCAGGTGAGATGGCGCACGCCTGTAATCCAAGCGACTTGGGAGGCTGAGGCAGGAGGACCACGAGTTCAAAGCCAGCCTCAGCAACTTAGCAAGGCCCTAAGCAAC